>CAUYRT010036933.1:0-20281 GCA_963574885.1 Lepilemur ruficaudatus | reverse complement strand
GCTGAAAATTAATCTCCTTCCTCTAATTTTTTTTTTTTTTTTTTTTTAGACAGAGTCTCAATGTGTTGCCCAGGCTAGAGTGCCGTGGCGTCAGCCTAGCTCACAGCAACCTCAAACTCCTGGGCTGAAGTGATCCGTCTGCCTCAGCCTCCCATGTAGCTGGGAGTACAGGCATGTGCCACCATGCCCGGCTAATTTTTTCTATATATATTTAGTTGGCCAATTAATTTCTTTTTTTTTTTTATTATTAGTAGAGATGGGGTCTCGCTCTTGCTCAGGCTGGTTTCGAACTCCTGACCTTGAGCAATCCGCCCACCTCGGCCTCCCAGAGTGCTAGGATTACAGACGTGAGCCACCGTGCCCGGCCATTCCCCTAATTTTTTAAAAAAGGAAGTAAAAAAGCTTAGGGCACAGAAAAATCCACAAGTGGCATTTACAATTATGGAAAAACTAGAAGCAATTTGAATATATCCAACAATTGCTAAAGAGATTATGGCATATACGCATCAGGGATTAATTCATTTAATCCAACCACAATTAACAATCTATATGAAAGTTGCACTGAAATATGGGAAAGTATTATGGAATAATATTGGGGAACAAAGCAAAACAAATAAGTATATCTAGGCTGTGGTCACAACCGTGTCAAAAAATGCATACACAGACAAAGACCCGGAGAGGGCAAAAGGAAAACGAGGTGCTAAGAAAGTGAGATTAGGAGAAGGCTTCAAACAAACACCTTGCAATGTTTCTGCAAGGCATTGCTTCTAGTAATGGCAAGAAATAAATAATAGCAAAGCACAGGCAACAGATCATTCGTCTTGCCCCACTTCTTTGGCTTTTCCTGCATTGCTTAAATTAGATTCTCAACCTGTGTGCCAAGACACGCCACTGTGCCATGGATGGGTCCAGTATTGTGATGGCCCCAAATACTAAACCCTGTCCAGTTGGGTGGCTACTTGAGCCCTCTGTCCACTCATTCCTGAGCAGCCTTATCTGTTTACCCTGGTGTGTTGTGGAAGGAGAAAGGTTGGAGAGAATTGCCTCCACGAAAGGATTCCTTGTAAAAGATAAAGGGTTCTTTTCTCTCCCCAATTCTCATCCCATGGTTAGTACTTCACTGCATGACCCATAGTAACTTGGAAGCTGCAGCCCTGACCCTCCTGCATAACAGCATTCATTTATGCACCCAAGCATCCGGGTGACTGCGCCACCCCTGGCTGAGTCCCAGTGCAGAGTGCCTCAGACTCTTACACTCTCATTATGCACAGCTGCTGGAAGCCAGCGCTTAGGATAAGCGAAGCACCCCGCCCGCCCGTGTTCCCTCTTTCTCCTCCTTTCCCCCTCCTCCTGGAGAATGTGAACTAGGATGCACTTCCTGCAGATGCCCAAGGATCTGAACATTCAGTATGACATGCCCGGCAACATCAAAGCCTCTAAAGAGAGAGAGAAAGGAAGAGGGCAGGGGGTGGGCATTCCTGAGTCTTCAGACAACCAGAAAGTAAGCAGGTTTGTGACCAGGAACATTTCTGTGCAGCTCATTATTTAGCCTCAGTGACAACCATTACCCAATGGTACATACAAGCTCCCTTTGCCACAACAACCTGCTGCTGGCTGCAAAAGTGCTCTAAAGCAAAATCATTTTCCCTGTCCCTTTCCAACTTCAACCTATACAATGTTCACTGATTGCAAATTCCAGGGCTTAATTTAAAGAAATAAAAAAAAGAAAGAGAGAAAGAAAAAGAAAACTTCCCCAAAGTTAAAAACAGTGTGAATGCTGAGAGACCTACTTATTACCTCCCTGGGCTGACAGGATGGATAAAATGCAACCCATGTTTGCTCATGCCCGGGACTGTGCTCATTGAAGTCTTTTAATGGTGAAAACTGAGAGGTTAAATCAGGTTGGATTTGGTGCCGTTTACTACAGGCAACCCGAGCTGAGAACCAGAGATACAAAAGTCACCCTTGCCCCTTTGCAGATAGAAGGCTGTAAACGCCCCTCCAGATTAAGGAGTGTGATGGGAAAGAAACAGAGATCCACACATCTGCAAAAGAAACTTGGGAAAGAAACCCTCCGGGGAGTTCTTTCGTTCGGAAAAGCTCTTCTGGGCTGAGGTGTCTTTCTGCCACGCAGCCCGCTTTTAAGGATGAAGAAGAAATAAAAGCACAAAAACAAAATATTCCCAACCAGCTGTTTATGTTTTTTACCATCAGCGGAGAAAATGCAAGTGCGTGTGGGCACACTCCTGTACCTCCTTTGGAAGAGGAGGGTAGATTTTAAATGCACTTGTTAATTGTGTAAATCACCTCTCCCAGCCTCAACCCACTTGCACGCCCACCTCACAGCCAAGCCCCCTCCCCAGCATTCCTTTCCCAGCTGCAGGGAAATCATAAAATGCTACTCACATGCGGCAGTCTCAGCCTCCCTTTACCTCTTCCCAGCTTGTGCACGGGCTCCAGTCGCTGCTGCTGCTGCTGCTGCTGCTGCTGCTGCTTTTCCTGTTGCAAATGAAACAAACCTTCATCGACAGAGATGGTTTTCCTCTGGGCTGCTTTGTCTGAGATTCCCCAGATGAACACCGACTCGTTTATGTCATTATCCGACTTCGATAGCTCCCCTAACACAGGCAGGGCTTTGGGGCTGTTAGCTTCCACCGGCTGGGCTTCTGGTGAGAGAAACAACAGACCTGAAACTGACAACTGATCGCATCAAAACACTCCAGGGGATGGCAACCCAAGACTATGAAGCAACACATTAGCTTACAAGGATACCATACAAAGCCGTAGATCATCTGTCTACCATGGGCACTGTGAGTCTAACCAAGTAGAAGAGACATTATTTACGAACTTATAGCTGCCCGAATGACTCCACGTAAAACCATATGGGCATTGCAAAGCATAATGTCATAGAAGGACATGTTCAACATTGTTGAATTCAATAAGGAGTTGATTATCATTTGGTGGTTAAAGTTAAAGGCTTTTAGGTAGGCTAAGAATTATATACATTTAAATAGACAGGTTAAAATGCGAACTCTGTCACTTATTGTTTGTGTGAGTTTGGGCAAAGCTTTTATCCTCTCTGAATCTCTTTCTTTATTTGCGTATTAGGGATGATAATACTTATTCCATAGGAGAGCTGCAAGAAGTAAGTGAGATGGTGTACACAAACGATGGCATTCAATGCATATTATATAACAGGCACCCTATATGAGATCTAAAGATCCTCCAGACACTGTGGCAGTGTTTGTCCACTTTGGAGACTCCTCATCTCTTAATGAAAGACCTTGTAGTTGTAATATGTCAAGATCATTCCAATGGTCCATCATCTGAACCTTAATTAATTGCTTCCTCCGAGGAAACAGATGATGGTGCTATACGTACGTGGGGCAGCCCGACATTCCAGGTCTCAAGAATGTAAGAATTCTGGGATGTTCAATTCCCATATATGGGAAACAGAGGCACAGATTGATCAAAATTGCTCAGCAAGAAGAAGACACTGACTTCTTTCCTTTAGAAACAGACTCGTAAGAACAGAATGGGAATCTATTGTCACCGAAGGTCTTCATTTAGGGTTCTCATGACTGACAGCTTTTGAAGGGGACCCTCAGTAGAGAAATCTGTATTTGCTTCAAAAAGGAAAAGAGAATGTGTCCGAGTGATGAAACAGTCCAGAGTGTTAATTCCTGAGTGGACCTCTGGGGCACTCTCACCCTAACCTCTCTTTTCCCAGCTGAGAATATCGACATTCAGGGGCTGGTCCGTACTGACTCCTTTCCTACCTCCCACTACCTCAAAAGTAGAAGGAGAAAGCTTGTGCTGTGCCTGTTGCTGTTTTGGGGGATTCCTACCACGTTAAGGTCATTTCAGTGGAGCCAACATAAACTAGACCCGGGGCTGGCAAATGGCTTAGCCTGGTCCACCAGGCTCTGTCATGTCCCGCAAAACACATTAGATAGAAAACATGCTTCTGTGTCCCAAACACTGTTCTCTCAATGAATCAGGGTGAATGAACACATGGTAATAACCTAGACCAGAGAAGTTGCTGATGAAGTCTTCTCCCGCACAGCTGATAGGAAGGGATAGCATATCTATGAAGGGAATTTAAGATACGAAGCACAGACTGAAGAGGAAAAGAAGTAATCAGTCAACCAAATTACACACTGATTTCTTCTAAGAGCTTCGAGGGCCTCAATGAGATCCCACAAATGTGAAAATACCATTTTCTGAGCAATATATGCCAAGTACTTGGCATTGTGTCTGCTACATTGTAAGTGCTCGGTAAATGTTAGTAATCAATAATACCAACAAGGAGGAAGATGAAGGAATTTCTATAATTTGAACTCATAGGTTGTACCAGGCATCATACCAGCTCTTTACCTGTGTTGTCTTAGTCAATCCTCACAACCATCATGGGAGAAAGTTGTCATAATCCCCAATTTATGGATGAGAAAATTAAGGCATAGGAACAGGAACAACTGAAGAGAATGTTCACGAAGTTCTACCACCACATTTGCCCGGCCACCAGCAGCTGTGCCTGTAGACTCTGCTTCCCTCCCCTCACCGTGGATGAATCATTTGTTTCCTCATCTAAGGCCACCTCTCAACTGCTCAAGGACATCGCTGCTGCAATATTTCCTTCCCTACTGGATCATTCTCAACAGCTTTATGCAATTTGTTCTTCTGTCTTAAAAGAAACTTCAGCTGATTTCAGATCCACCTACAGCTCTTTCCCCTTTATATATTTCTCTGCATATCAAAAATCCACTCAGAGGGGTCAAAACTCATTGTCATGGAGTTTCTCTCTGGAACTCACTCTCATCCAGCTCTTAGTGCCACTGAACAACCAAACTTCTCTTGTCAAAGTCATTGATAGCCGCCATATCACTATTGCCAGTCCTCATATTTTTTGACCTGCCAGCATCATTTGACACAGGTGATCACGCCCCTCCCGTTTGAAACACTTTCTTCGGTTGGCTCTCAGGACCCCACGCCGCCCTGGTTGTCCTTGTATCTCACTGGCTGTTCCGTCTCAATCTCCCCTATTGGAATCACCTCTTTCTAGTTACATGGAAAGGGGTTAGAAGCCCTCTTGCTCATCAGAAAGCCCGGGTTGGAATCTTGGCTACCCAACTCACTAGGTGAATGACCTTGGGAAAGTTACTTTCCCTGTTTTCCCCAAGTTTCCTCATCTGTAAGATAAGGATAATAATGGTTCTTACCTTGTGGGGTTGCTGTGAACATTTTAAATGAATTAATATATGAAAGCACTTTGAATAGTAAGCACGGCATGAACATCGTCTATTTTTATACCTACCTCTTAACCTTGAGCACCTAAAGCCTCAGTCCCTGCATGACCTCTCCTCTGTGAGTGATCTCATTCTCATAGCTTTAAAAACACATCTACCGAGAGATTTAAATCTACAGTCTAGACCTCTCCCCTACAAGGTAGACCCAATGGCCTAATTAGTAACTTTTTCTTAGATGTTTAGTGGGAATCTCAAATTTGAGAGATCCAAAACCAAACACCTATTTTTTTCAACTAACTTGTTCCTCTCGCAGTTTTCTTCGTCTTAGTTAATGACAAGTCCATCCTTCCAATTGCTCAAGACAAAAACTTTTGAAGTTATCCTTAATGTATCTTTCCTTTACACCCACCCAGCATCCATTCTGTCAGCAAATTCTACTGGCACTGCCCTTAAATATATCCAGAATTTGACCAACTCTCACTTTATCTGTGGCTTCCTGCCTGGTCCAAGCTGCCATACTCTTTTGAATGGGACATTTCAATAGCCTCTTACCACTTCTATATGCTTCCCCCCTTCCCTCCTGCAGTCTATTCCCAGTATAGTGAGATCTTTTAAAGCTTGGAGCCAGACTATTCCAATCCTCTGCTCAAAACTCTCCACCAGCTTCTATTCACTCACATAAAAAAGCCAATGTCCTGCGCATGGCTTACAAGACCCTGCAAGTTCTAGTCCTCTGCCTCCCCTCTTCCTGTACCTCTGTAAGCTCATCTCTTATTACTCTCCCCATCACTTCCAATGCCCTAGACACACAGACTTCTTGCTGATCTTGGAACACACCATGCAACCCACTCCAGGGCCTGTGGACTTACCTTTCTCTCTGCCTGGAGCCCTCTACTCCAATACACATGTCTACCTAATTCATTTTTTCACCACTTCAACCTTCTTTCCAATGTGACATCTTTCTCAGTGATATCTTGCCTGATCACTCTATTTAAAATTGCTTTCTTCATAGCACTCTCTCTGCCCCAAACGTATTTTTCCCCATAATATAATACTAATCGCCAAATAACGTATATTTCCTATTTGTGTTTGTGTTTGTTTTTCTTCCAAAGTCTCTCCCTATGAAAATGTAAGCTTGCTGAAAGTAGTTTTTTTTTTTTTTAACTTTTTTCTTACTGCTGCTTACCCAGTGCCTAGAATACAGCCTGCACCAAGTAGATGCTCATTAAATATTTCTTGAATCAACGGATGGGACTAAGAGGATTAAATCTCCTGCCAAAGGTCACAGAGTTAACACAGGATAGAGCTGGACTTAAACAGATCTTTCTGCTTCCATAGTCCTTATTCATGCCAATGCACCAGCCGTGTCTCTGTCAAAATGTTGGACAGTCCACACCAGACTTAACTAGTGCCCACTTAAGCGCTATCTTAATTTCTTAGTGACTGGTTGGTCTTATGCTGTGTTTCATTGGCTTCAGGCTGCCTGGCTGTGATTGCCTGCTAACATTGCTATCAACAAAATACTTTGTGAGCTGTGAGGGTATTTCACCAAAAGGAAGAACAGCCACTTTATTCCTTTCAGTAGATTTATTGGAAGCCAGCATTCTGGCTGAAATGAGAGTTTTCTTTATAGCAGATGTCCTTGACTGTCCATTCAGAGAGGGGAAACTGTCTCTAACATTTTTTAAATGTCTTTTGTGCACAAAATTATCTAAGACAAAACAAACAATACCCTAGAATGATTGAATTTTTGAAACGTGGTTCAGGACTGCTAGTTGAGAGCTGTGAGGGACCAGAGACTCTGTGAGTTGTTTTCAACAATATGTGGGAAAATAAATTCGCTTTTCATTTGTAACTTTCCAATTATTACTTTGAGGATCTCTTCAGTGTCCACTGGGAAGAACATGTCATCGTACAGGGCAGTGTACTCAGAACGCTCCACTGGCAGAGATTCTTCAGTAGCCAGAGATTCTAGGTTATGTTCCTCTGGGAGACCTTGGGGAAAGCTCTTCAATCCACTTGGCCTCTGTTTCTTTAACCGTGTGAAGAGGAGACTGAACTAGCTTATCTTTGTTATTCCTTCTAGGTTTAAATTTCTGTTAAATGATGAGTTCCCTTCCCAGTTGTGAAGGTAAATGTGTTTCCTACTACAACCAAGTGACTGATACCTAAGTTTAAGCAGGTAGACTACACTGGTTATGAACAGGGCAAACCCACCTGGTCAACGTCAGAATGTATTCATTCATTCATTCACTCATGGAGCATCTACTATATATTTGCCCCTCTGTTTCATGTTAAGTATATAAACAGGAGTAACACACAGTCTTCATATCAAAGGGATTCATAGCCCGATGCACAATGCAGCAAAGCACATAGACTATTATAATGCTATTATGATGGGGGCGGAAAGAAGGGCTGTTTGATTAAGTCTAGAGTTTATGGATGGCTTTTTGGAGGATGAATCTTGAAGAACAAGCAGGAATTGTCTAGGAGGGGAAAGGCAGAAAGAGATGAAACGGGTGATCTGGATGGAGAAAATATCAGCTGTAAAGGTAAGAAAGCTGCTAAAATGGGAACATGTTTAACCATCCGCAATTTGAGGGTAGAATTCCTACTTTATATCTTATTTCTCCTATCATTTTTGGCAATTTTAAGAGCCTTTATCTTTGTTTATCACAAGGATAGAACAGGAGATTTGGGTTTCAAATTCTGTTCAACAGCACTACATACAAAAAATGTCACAGACCGAAGTAAGATCTGAGAATTATCTTTATATTTCTTTGCTAACGCCGTCCTCATGTCCTGCCATCTACGTCTCCCCACCCCCAACCCTCTATTCTGCTGAATAAATTATATACGTGCACCAAAGCCACCCAGAATGTGTTAGCATTCATCAGGTAAAGATGTGATGAGGCCAAATAAATCTTGCATGAGGAAATATTTTATTATGAGGATTAGAGTGGAAGGCAGATGCCACAAGTCCTGGGCTTGAGTTCTGCCTTGGAACTTACTTTTTTCGTCTATAAAACGGGAGATAATAATAGTATTTACTTCAGAGGTTTATGACTTAAACATGATAATTCACATAAAGCTCTTAGCCCAATGTCTGGTACAGGGGAGGAGCTCTGTAAATTTTATTTGGTTAATTCAAGCATTGGCCCTGTCTCAGGAATGGGCACCTGCAATTTAAAATTAATTTCATGTCGGGCCACTTGACTCAGTGTACTCCGCATGGTAAACTATGAAATTTGGAATTAAACTGTTAGGTTTTTGACTATAATACAGGTATCTTTCTTCAAGCAATTGTTAAAGTAATCCTATCAGGTCCTAACTTGCCAGCTTTCAGTGACTGGTGATCGGCAGCCAAGCATGAGATGCATGTGTGGCCAGCGGATTCATGAGCTAAGACCGGGGCTGGATCTGCTAAGGGTGTTTCTTTTTTTAAAGTCAATTGAGGTTTACAAACCCTTTTTTATTTGAGCTTCTGGGGCACGGATTTGTCCTCAACTTTATATCCCCAATGATTAGCACAGTGTGTGGCCGTTGTAGGTGCTTTGCAAG
This sequence comes from Lepilemur ruficaudatus, assembly GCA_963574885.1. Classification (NCBI taxonomy): domain Eukaryota; kingdom Metazoa; phylum Chordata; class Mammalia; order Primates; family Lepilemuridae; genus Lepilemur; species Lepilemur ruficaudatus. Next base: position 11,474 of record CAUYRT010036933.1, on the reverse strand, counting down.
GTTTTACATTCATCTGCCACAATTGGCCCCACTTAGGCCTTGTCATAATTAACTGCATGTGTCCACTGCCTGTCCATCACTGCAGAGTTGCATGGCAATTGTGCATCTGTGATGCCAAGTCACCATTAGAGAACTTGTGGACCACGTGGCAATATAGCATTTAGATGCATACCAAGAAATTGGACCCTGCATCCAGATATATACCATGGAAATGAGGCTTTAAAAGACAATTTTTGCAACCACTAAGGTAACCATGTTAAATTTTCAGGATCCATGTAGGGAGTTTAAGAGGCTTGGCGAGTCTTACTCAGGGCTTTCCAAGATTTGGCAGGAGCTTGTATTGGGCAGGCAATACAGTCCCACGGCCACTTAGGCAACTGCATTCTTCATAACGAACAGGGGAAACTTAAAGCCACATGTACTGAATTCCTCCCAGCCCAGTGTCTCCCAATATTATTCCCAGAGAAAATATCCTTTTAGTTAATTTTAGTTAATTATTACTTCCAGAAGATGTATGTGTATACATCAGGTTGCTCATTTTCATTAAGCTTTTAACCCCCTAACTCTGCTGAACAACTCAGACGCTCGACACATTTCTCTGGAATAAGTAAAAGCATGCATGAAAGAATGTTTTCATCCCTGTGATTAAATAGGGGTCGTTTTCTTTCTGTCTCCCCAAGAAAGCGAATGCTCTAAATAAATCAGAGGCCACTTGCTGATAGGTTTTGGGCAGGCGGGGCCATTGGCTCTCATGTTTCAGGGCTGCTGCGTGGCGCCTCCAGTTTCTCCAGGATGTCACGTTCTTGGTAACAGCATCTGCTGTGCTTCTAAGGAACACCCAGTGACAAGCACGGAGCCTCTGCCTCTCCCCAGGACCTGCAGAGGACAGAGGGGCCGCAGCTGGGAGAGACAGAACAAACCCGTATTTCATAACAATTACTCCGGATTATCAGGGAAGGTGGCAAGAAAACTATTAGCAAGTTGGTGGAAGGAAGATTTATGGTTTGGCAGCTCAAAGGTGTGACAGGTTTCTCCTCTGATGAAAAATCACTTCTCTGGAGGTGAGAAAAGGGCAGGCCCCCTGGTCAGCAGATGGGAATCCATCGAGTTAGCTTTAGTTTTTGAATAACTTAGTCTCCATCCAAATATATCCCTTCAACTACCTAGGAGAAATAATTTCTTATTTCTCCCAGGGAATATTGCAGGATTCACAGAGTTTAACACACTCCTCTCCACCAAAATACTGCCTTATTTATTCCCTATATGGTCATCACAGTGTTTTATATCAGTGGACCATATATGTTGGCAAAAGTAAAAAATATACCAAGCTTAACATGCTGCCTCCCAGCCCTCTTTGGGGGCATTTCTTTGAGACAAACTCCTCCTTTCTCCAGCGAGCAAACAGGTGGCTGCAGTGTGTTGAAGGCAGTGTGTGCACCAATTCTCGCAAATCCCTATGCCAGGGTATCTTGCTGGAGTTTGAAGCTGAGAACTAGAGGTAAATGGTATAGACTGGCAGCTCCAAGCCATCCTGCCTTGCCCACTGGCTGCTACACATAATACATGGCATTATTTTCACACACACCATTTCACTCTATTCTCATAACAACCCCAAAAGTGGGCATCATCTCTCACTGTGCAGATTGGAAAACTGAAGCTTGGTTTCCCTGAGGAAGGCCAGGACTGGGCCTCAAGCTTCTGGACTCCCTAGCTGGGGCCCTATCTGCTACACCTCCCTTTGGCATTGTGCAGGATGAGGAGTGCTATACCTGCCCACTGCCACACACACACTTCTCCTTGGACTTTACCATTTGGTATAGACCTCCTGGTAGCGACACACTGTACCTTCAGTCAGCAACAGACCCAGGCACAAGAAGCCAACAAGTTAAGGAGCAAAGAAAAGGGCTGGGGCTGTTGGTCTAGCACAGTTCAGCTTCAAATCAGATTCCATGTGCTGCAATGATTTGATAATAATAGCAATAATAATATTCCATTCGTGCCTCACAACAGTCCACCAAGTTGCTATCAGCTGACCTGAAATTAGGTAGATTATCCTAAATTATCTAGGTGAGCCCAATCTAATCACGTGAGTGGAAGAGGGAGGCAGAAGATATGCCATAGAGATGATTTAACAGGCATTCAGCCTGAGATTTGCTGGCTCTGAAGATGGGGGAAGGGAAGGCCACATGCCAAGGAATATGGCGGCCTCCAGAAGCTGAGAATGACCCTCCATTTATAGCCCAACGAGAAAATGAGGACCTCTTTCCTGTAACTGCAAAGAACTGGATTCTGCCAACAGCCCAAATGAGCAAAGAAACAAATCCTGACCTAGTGCCTCCAGAATGACACCTTGACCTTAGTTCCATGAGACCTGTGCTGGACCTATGACCTACAGATCTGTAAGGTAGTAAATTTGCATCGTTTAAACCCTAAACTTGTTGTAAATTTGTTACAGCAGAGATAGAAAACAAATAGGATAAGATAAAGATAAAGCCCTTCTCACAGCCTGCCACGGGCCAGCAGACATCCTCCACCCAAATCCTGCTTCTTGCCATCTCCGGCTTCTGCTCCAAGAGTGTGGAACTGACCAACACACCCACATGTGACTCCTCTGCCAGCCCCGCTCGGCTTTGTTTGCCTAAATCCTGCTCACTCCGTGAGGCTCATCTCTGGCTCTAGCAAGCCTTCCCTGAACCCCATGTGTCTGTCCTCCTAGTCCTCCCATCCTGGCCTCAGGACCTCTCCTTTGTGCTCCCAGGACCCCCCAACTGTAATTCTCTCTTTTGCCATGTTTGCTTCATGTCCTCGCCCTGTCCTAATCTGTAGGCTCCTTAAAAGCAAAGATCCTACCCAACTCTTGGGTGCTTTACATGAGTGTTTAGCACATAGTTGGGCCTGGATAAATAGTTTTTGAGCCAAACCTGCTGGAACTCTCGGGCACTGACGTTTAAAGTTAGCTCTAGCGCATGTGCTCTTATTTGGGCACTAGGGCAAGGGGTTGTGAGAGGGTGAATTTTACAGAACAGGCCTCATAGCCTAATTTAGGTTGAGCTTATTTGGTACTTAGAGAAATAAAAATTCCCCATTTCCAGCCCAGGCTTTCCAAACCAGCTTATCACAGTGTTGTATTGAAGTACAGACCAAACCCTTGCTAATGATTATATACACAGACACATACACACACACACACAATTTTATATAAATCTCATTGTGTAGATATAGCTATGTAGTTATACATGTGTGTATGGAGGGAGGGGTATCCTTGGGCCCCCAGGCACAACACCATTTAATAGCATCCCAGTTTCATATCCTCTGGATACCACCTTCCCTTGCCTCGTTCATTGGCCCTTCCCTTTTGTGAACTTGGGTTCTTCTGTTTACATCTCTGATGCTCTCGTGGGCATATCTGACATCTCAGTTTGGATCTCTCCTTCTGTCACTGCCATCCAAGCAAGAATTTTCCATCCTAATGGGCAAAGTGGTTCCAAACACCCTGCTAGAGCCTTTTCTTACAGAATCGGGAAAAGGCAAGAAATAAAGGTATTTTCTTCAATTTACATATTGCCAAAGGACCTGTGACCCTCATCACCCTGTGAGTTCATCAAGGCAAGGATCACACATCACATCACGGAGGAAAAACTACTCTTCCTGTAAGCTCGCCAGAAGGGAAGGAGGGGGCTGACAGCTTTCAGGATCACCATCCTCAGCAAACAACGGCAACAAAACTAGTATTGTAATACTTTCCTGAAAAAAATAAATAAATAAAAACCAATAAAACAGAGCTTCCTGGGCCTCACCCCAAGTTATTCAGTGGAACTCTCTGGGCATAGCCAGGAATCTGCGTTTTAACAGGTTCCCCAGGGAATTCTTAAGCACACTAATAATTGTCAACCAGCCTCCATCTTTGTTGGCTACAGCTGATGAAAAGTGAATCTCCAAATACATTTTGAAACTCAGGCCCCAGAGGCTGTGAGTTACGAAACTCAGGTCATAGTCGGCACAGTGGTTTCCCCACCACAAGGATCAGATCGGCCCTAAGGCAACCTCTAGACCATGCAGGGTTTTGCAAGTCTTCCCTGGGCTCCCGTCCCTTGGGAGCAATGAGCACAAGGTGATACAGGAAATCCCCGTGGAGCCTCCATGGCTCAGGTGTCCTCTTCATCTGCCACGTTATTCTGCAAGCCAAGTGTCCATTCCTGGGCAGCCCTGGCCATCCGATGGTCTTAGGAGCAGGTGATAGTTATCAGTGTTGTGTGGGGAGAGGACTCCTCTTAAGCCGTTCTGAAGGCTGCCTCTCTGCAGATACACTGGGACATGGGTCAGCAAGCTTTTTCCGGGAAGGGCAGGATAGTAAATATTTTCAGCTCTGGGGGCCATCTAGTCTCTGTCAACAATTCGGCTCTGCCATTGTAGCTCAAAAGCAGCCACACACAATATGAAAAGAAGTGGGCATGGGTGTATTCCAATAAAACTTGACTTACAGAAACAGGCAGTGGGCTAGACTGAGCTGCCAGCCCTACATTGCCAACCTCTGCACTGGAATCAAGACAGATGTCTCATCTTCTTGATTTTCTATACTGATAAAAAGAAACAGTGATGTGAATGAGCCAAAACAAATGGAAAAAAAAAACCACATAAACCCTAACATTCCACGCACTCAATATATGGCTTTGGAAAACATTATACTATCTGTGGCTGCTGATTTAGTTTTCTAATTATGTTTTGCTGGAGATGATATTAATATGGGCTTACATTATCTGAGCGGATCCCACCTGGGACCTGGGAGGAGGCCACGGGTGAATATGGAGAACACAGTGAGAAGAGCTGGCCTTGTATTAAAATTAGCCACAGGTAATTGAGAAAAGACTGCCTATAACCTGCCAGGGGGAAGGAGAGATGCTCTTGTGAGTGGCTGTGTGTTTATTAAATTCGAAAATGGCATCTCTTGCCTTCATCTACATGGTTCCCAAAGGCCTTGAACTACTTGTCCACTGAGCTGGGGAGGACGTGTTCCTGACTTACTCAGTCTAGACCTGGGGACTAAGCAGTGGTGGAAGGTTAGTATTTGTTGACTGCCTATGACCTACTAGGCCTGCTATGAGCTGCTTTACAAATCAGAGTGATAACAGCTAACATTTATTGAGTCCTTCTTCTTTACTGTTTTACGTAAGTTATTTCATTTAAACCTCCCAGGAAGCCCATGGATTAAGTGCTGTTATTATACCCTTTATACAGAGACTTGGATTAAATGCCTTTCTCAAAGCCACAGAACCATTTAAAATAGGCTGTCTCACTCAACAGTTCTCACTGTTAACCATTATGTCAAATTGCTTCCAAATTATGTCATAAAAAAACTTCCTATAAAAGAGGTGTTATTAGCTCCACTTTATAGATGGGAACACTGAGAACACAGGTGACTTTCCCATGGCTGCACAAGACATCGGGGACAGCCCCAGATCCAAGTCTGTTTGACACCAAAGTCCATATTCCATTCACTGCCAGCTGCCACCTGATGACCAAGGCCAAGGCATTCGCCCTCCTAAACCTCCCTGTCCTCTGATGTCAAGTTGGGATAACTGTGTCTGTCCTGCTCACTTCCCAGGACTGGTAGGGAGCTCAAATAATAATCCTACACTTTCAAAACGGTGTGCTTTAACAACGAGGAAGCACTGAATAATTGCAGATTATAGACCAAGCTTTGGAGTCTTATAAATCTAAATTCAGGTTCAGAACCTGCCACTTACCAGCGGAATAACCTTGGGCAAGTTTCCAATTCTCTCTAGTCTTAAGTGCTTGTATCTGTAGAATAGGTGTAATAATAGTAATACCTATCTCTCAAGGTTTTTTCCGTGTAAAACAAAATACTGTTTGAGCTTGCCACTTACATACCAGAACTACATCATTTCTTACTAATCTTATATTGGTTAGACAAAAAGGGGAATCTGGAGGTATTAGAGTACAGGATTAAGAACTCTGGGAGTACAACTGCAATAGGAAAGTCAACAGCTCAGAGAAAGAGACGTCGGACAGAGGTCAGGTCGTAACAACCTTGTCTCCTGCCAGATGGCTTCTTTCTTCTTGTTCAGATGCATCCGCAGCTGTGGTCCTATGAATACTTTTGCAGAGTCTATGAGACTAACTTCTCTGGATCCTACTGAGTGATCTACTTTCATCAATTTAGAAATGTACACGGCCATAAAGACTGGGCACACAGCATTTGTAGCAAGTCAGAGAGTGAGTGAAAAAGCCCAAACTTGGTTTTCCAGTGATGGAAATAAGGAAGAGGCTGTAGACCCAGGTCCCTTGCCGTGGAGCCCGCAGGCAGTCTACCCAGATGTGACAGAACAGACTGGGGATTTCTGTAGACTTGCGCAGCCTTCATTGGTGGTGAAGTAATTGGCCCAATGACAGAGACCTGGATTTGCAGGGTGTGTTCCGAAGTCACCTTGCAAGTCATTTCGCTGGAATTCAGAGTGTACCCTAGCCCTGTAGAAACAAGATGGTGGTTTGCATCCCAGATCAGCTCTCCCATAGCCCGAGGAATGGCAGTCCTAGAGTAGTAAACCCATCATTAGCACTGACGGTAGATTTTTAGCCTCTGTTTCCCTGTGGAAATGCATTTCATACCACATAGTGGGACAGGGACACGAATGCTCAGGCAAGAGTTGAATCACGAACTGTAGCAATATCAGTTACTCAGTACCATGCTTTTGGAAAGGCAGGAAAATAAGAGGGTCAGGGAGCCTGAGATGCTTTTTTTAAACAACACTGAACAGTTGAGAGTCACTTTCATTATTGCTGTCATAGTAGTGGTGACGATGGTGGAGATCTCTTGTGATAAAGACAATGAAGCCGACTTTCCTCCATGACCATTGAGGCTTATTTGCTGCCCTGTACATTTTGAGAGAAGGAGAGAGGAATGATAATATGGGATATTGTTCTTCCTTTGAGGACTTCGGAAGATTCTCTCTCTACAAAACCCTTTATAGAACCACTGTTGGGAGGTCACACTTTTCTTAGACACTGACTACAACTAAAGTGGCCACTTTCATTGTATACTCACAGTGTACCAGGTGCTGTGGTTTATATTTACTGTTTTTAGTGCTTATAACAACTCTGAAAGGTACATAGTACCACTCCCGTTTTATTGATGATGGAGTTGAGACTGCATCAGGTTTACTAACTGGCCCAAGGCCACAGAACTAGTAAGTGATTGAGTTGGTGTTAGAGCCCAGGCCATTTTGACTCCCACACTAGCCTTTTCCTACCACACCGTAACTCCCCTGTTAGCTTAGCCTTTCTCCATGACACATTCTTTCTGTATGGGTCAGCTGGAAAAAGCCATTTGCCCTGTGCTAAATTTTAGAGCCTGCTGAGTTGTGTTGAAACATGGCTCTGTCTCTTTGACTAATTATCAAGCGTGGTCAACGGCCCCCCACACACTCCATTCTGTCAAAGAGCTTGCGGAAAGGATTGCAACATGAGTGTGTTTTATGATAGTCCCTGGTGAAATTAGTGACCTTGGATAAGGTTTCGGGGGAGTACTTTAGGCCATTGTTCTATACCCACTTCCTTTACCAGCTGTCAAGGTAGTTCATATCGTATTCTTCTTAATGGGAGGATCCATTTCCACCTCCACCTTGCCCCCACCAAAACACACACACACATACACACTTTTCACGCCGCTTTCAAATGACCCTTATCAACTACCTCTTACAGTTCCTCTTATAAAGGAGGAGAAAGAGAGCCACCCATGGAAAGTTAAAGAGATGTAGTTTATAATGCAAGAGCTAAGTCATTTCTGCCTTGGTCTTTGAGATGTGCTTCCCCTGGCTTTGAACATCCACAGAAGGTTTTAATCCGTAAATAAGTCAATAAAAGGTACGCTTCATCCCCTCCTATACTAACTCCTGCAGTTGCTAAGATTACTTTACTGTATGCGAAGGAAAATGCATGTGTCTCTCCCTGTACGAGTGTTTACACAGCCAGTTCAAGCTTACATGAACAGTGCATCTATTTATCCTATTTTTCAATGGAGAAAACATGTTCTGTTTAGAGCCTGGTTCTAGTTTGCTTGGAGGCGCATGACATCAACTTCTCCCAGCGTGACTGTCATCTTAGCCTCAGTTTGATGTAACTCCCTGTCTCTTGTGCTCTTGTGTTCTCATGTACCATGTTGAAATAGTAATAGCATTTTTTCTGGTGTGGTGCATTTGTTATAATTAATGAGCTAATAATGATACATTATGATGAGTGTCCAGAGTTTACATTAAAACTTTATTTTGTGCGTTTTGTTTAATGGATTTTGACAGCTGTATAATAAAATATACTCATTATTACAGTATCCTACAGAATGGTTTCACTGCCCTACAAAGCCCTCTGTCCTCCACCTCTTCATCCCTTCCTCCCTCCCCCGCTTGTCCCCAGCCCCCTGGCTACCACTGATCTTTTTACTGTTTGCATAGCTTCACCTTTTCCAGAAAACCATGCAGTTGGAACCATACATTATATAGCTTTTTCAGATTGGCTTTAAAATAGCATTTTAACTTTTAAAAATCAGTGAAACTAGCTCTCTCAGATTCGCTAGGAGTGATCTACCCATGTGCACTAATTTTGCAAGCCCCCTGAATGAGACACCATGGAAAGTGCAGATTTTACTGCTGCTACCAATTTCTGGGTTGTTGCAGGGATGTTTTGAAGGGTGAGGTGGTTTAGTACAGAGGGTTGAGTTAATGATTTCCCTCAATTCCATAATCACTGGCCCACTCAAGTTCTCTCATTTTTATTTGATTTTTAAAATGTATTTATTCATCCATCTATCCCTCTGTCCAGCCATCCGTCCATCCATCCACCCTACTACTACCATTGCACACTCTCATCCTACCATTCAAATATGTTGAATATGTATCTCTGAATTTCATGTATCCTGGTAAAATGTGTGGCATTTTTATTGCTGTCTGCATGTTTTACATTTTCTTAACTGACACTGTGCTAGTGGCCTCATTCTGTTTTTATATTCTCCAACTGTTGCTGGTAAACAACCCCATTTGTTGTTTCTTCCTGCTAAACAGCATCCAGATGGATGTCTTCCATGTCGGCTGACCATTCCCCCATGATGGACACTAGGCTGTTGCCGATCCCAAGCCGCCACCAGCAACATGGTGATGAACAACTCAGGATTTTGACATTTTTTTGAATGTGGAAACTCATGAACAGTCATTGTTCCTGCCTCAAAACCGACTTGAAAGAGAACCCAGCACTTTCCTGTAGCAAGTTAAAGGAATAGGCTCAAGTCTGCAAGGGCTCAAGGACAAAATGAACACTTTACTGAGGATTAGGCAGAAAGACAAAGGTGAGGATGAACCACTTATCCCCTGACCCTGTCTCCAGGTTCCCTGACGGCAACTCTGCCTCAGTTTCCTCCCTCTCCCATAGTTCTTGCATTTATATCCCTTTCAACCATAAAGGAGTCCAGCTCTCAGACCTCCTCACTTTCCTCACGCTGATCTGCAAATACAGGATCCTCTTAGCCTCATGTTTCCTTCTTAGAAAGGGCACATGAGCTGGGAGTGTGATTTCACATGGAATTATAGCTCTCTATCACACATAAGTATACATTTATATGATTTTCACATGCTTCATTCTTTAGATTACTTGAATGCAACAATGGAAACACATCGGAATTGCTACATTTATTATGGGGGAATTCACAGTACCTTATAAAAGATTTCCCTTTGAACAAGAACATTGGAACTGATGGTTGTTGTAGAGCTAGGTGCTGAGTATAGTAAGCGCACAATTAGAAAGCATCATAGTGGGCATCTGTAATTATTATTTATGTTACTTTTATCATGCTTTATGTGAATTAGCATAGATTCTTTTCTAATCAACCTGAAGAGGAAAATGAGGTTAATTTCATCATGTGCATGGTGCATTGTTTATAAGTATTTATTATGTGCCAAGTGTCTCTATGCCTGGTGATTTGCATATGATGGCTTATCAGAAGAGCCCATTGAATTATTTTAAAATCCCATTTTGTAAATGAGAAGCCCTAGGCCCAGATTGGTGACACATTTTCCCTGGGTCACAGAGTCATCGTATCAGAAGGGGATCAACCTACAGACTTGCCTGTCTCCTCTGCAATTTACTGTAGAATAATCCATTTGGCATTGAGGGAAAGCATTCCCTCTCTTTTGACACTCAGTAGGACTTAGAATCACCCATGCACAGATTTTGAGAGGCCAAGAGCACCTTATACTGGTGGGATGTTATTGGCAGTTTGGGTGTAAAAATTCTTCCTTGAACAATACAGTCCTCAGTGAAACTGCTTAACGTGCTTTAAAGTCGCCCATCAAAAGCTCATAGGACTCTTCATTTATTGTGCTGCTCCAACATGCCTCGCAGTTCGAAACCCCACCTCTCTCAGCTTCAGATGAAGAAGCTGGGACATAGGAGGTGGAATAACTGACCCATACCCAGCTCCAGCTCTGGCTGCATTTCAGATTCACCCTAAGAAAAACTTTTAAACAATACTAATGTGCTAACCCTATCTCACACCAAATGCAGCAGAACATCTAGGGGCGAGGGCCAGGCATTTGCACTTTTAAAAAGCTCCCAGGTGACTGAAATGGCTGGGTGGTAGAACTGTCCTTTCTAAGCTCCAATCTCCTTTTTGGAAGGTTTTTAATTGCTGCTCCAATTTCTGTGCTTGAAATTGGTCTATTCAGGAATTCTATTTCCTTCTGGGTGAACTTAGGGAGGTTGTGTGTTTCCAAGAATTTGTCCATTTCCTCCTCATTATGTAGTTGTGGGCATATAGGTTTTTTTTCTATTTCATTTGTTTAATTTCAGCATATTATGGGGGTACAAATGTTTAGGTTACGTGTGTTGCCTTCCCTCCCTTCCCCCCCAGAGTCAGAGCTTCAAGCGTGTCCATCCTCCAGACCGTGCACATCACAGTCATTATGTATGTATATACCCATCCCCTCCTCCCCCTCCCATCCCACGCCTGATAAATGTCATTCCTATATGTCCACTTAGGTGTTGATCAGTTAATACCAATTTGCTGGTGAGTACATGTGGTGGTTATTTTTCCATTTTTGGGATACTTCACTTAGTAGAATGCATTCCAGCTCTATCCAGGAAAATACACGAGGTGCTATATCACCATTGTTTCTTATAGCTGAATAGTACTCCATGGTGTACATATACCATATTTTATTAATTCACTCATGTGTTGATGGGCACTTGGATTATTTCCACATCTTGGCATTGTGAATTGTGCTGCTATAAACATTAGAGTGCAGGTGTTTTTTTTTTTTTTTTATAGAGCATCTTTTGTTCTTTTGGGTAGATGCCCAGTAATGGGATTGCTGGATCAAATGGTAGATCTACTTGTATCACTTTAAGGTATCTCCAAAGTGGACATATAGGAATAACATTTATCGGGCATCGGGCAGATGGGAGGGGCGAGG
>CAUYRT010036932.1:0-31698 GCA_963574885.1 Lepilemur ruficaudatus | reverse complement strand
GCCCGCGGGCCCGCCCCCTCGGGCCCCGCCCCGGCCCCGCCCTCCGCGCGCTCCGCGGGCGCCGGGCTGTGAGGAGGACGCTCGGGCGGGCGGGCGCGGCGACCCCGGCGGACCGACGTGTGGCTGCGCGCGCGCCGGCGGGACCATGAAGAAGTTCTCGCGGATGCCCAAGTCGGACGGCGGCGGCGGCGGCGGGGCTGCGGGGGGCGCGGCCGGCGGGGCCGGCGCCGGCTGCGGCGGCTCGTCCGTGGGGGTCCGGGTGTTCGCCGTCGGCCGCCACCAGGTCACCCTGGAGGAGTCGCTGGCCGAAGGTACGCGGGCGGACGGGGTCCGCGCCCTCTCGCCGCCCTCGGTGCCCGGCTGGCGGCGAGCGGCGCGGGCCTCTCGTCGCGGGCAGAAGCGGGACGCGGTGTCGCGCTTGTCCCGGTGACTCGGGGGAGCGGGGCCGGGCTCGGGGCCGCCGCGGTGCGGACCGTGCGCGCGCGTTGGCGGTGCGCACCTGCTCCGCACTCCCGGTTCCCAGGTCACGCTGGCGAGCCCCGGGTCCGGGCAGCTCCGTCGTCTGGAACCTTCCGTGCCGGACGGGGGGTGCTGTCCGTGCCCTTCCAGGGCGCCCCTGTGCTGGCGCTTCGCCAGGTGGGGTGGAAGCAGGTGGATTTTTCACCTGCGAAGTGTTGTGGTGGATCCTTCCTTGTCTCTTTAACGGGTTAGGACGGTCTGCCTGCGAAAAAGTTTACTCGGTTAAAAAAAAAAAAACACTTAAGAGTTTAGTTTTGTGTTTCTGGCATAACTGGCTCGTGCAGAATGCCTTCTCTTGTTTATTGCTTGCGTCACTGACCTTTGAGTTTTGAGTTGCAAAATGGCATTAACGAGATAAACACTTCAGAAATTAACAAGAAAAGTCTGCTGATGAATGAATGCATGGCCCTTGTTTCTAAGTTGTCGGGTTAGGAGAAATGGAAGACAGTAGTTGTGGCTCTGTGAGGGTTAGATACTGGTGTGGTTTGAAACCAATAGGCTGAGAGTCCACTTGTGTTTTTTAAAATGCTGTGAACTTTGGCGAATTAGCGCAGGAGAAAAACCTGCAGATTTGTGTGTGAAGTGTTCTAAAGAGACGGAAACCCTGACTTACCTAGGGGTGGGTGTCATTGTGTGGTAAGCAGTTGCCCAGTGCGATGAGCCCAGCCGAACCTTGCAGGGGGAGGATCCTCAGCTTCTCCAAAGAATGAGTGTGGGTTGGGGCGAGTGGGCTCAGTGAAAGATTTGCCAGGCTGTAGAATTTTCTGGCTGTTTATTCCTGCGCACGGATTTCGAGTGTTGGTTTGGATCGGGTTGCAGGTTCTAGGAACACGTGGCTGGCTCACACGCCTTACCTGTGTCTTCCGATGGTGTTAGCAACTGATGGAAGTGTAGCTGGAGTGATGTTGCACGCACTCCGTTCTGCCGAATCCCGGGTGGGTCTTTTATTTAATAGAAAATATTAGCACAAACTAGACTTCGAGTTTCTACCTGGCATCACTGCCCTGAGCATGTCCTTTCACTATCCCCAAGCAAGCCATTTTCAATAAAAAGTAATTTTGGAAAATGAAAATAGAAATGAATTTCAAAGGGAGAGTCCTCATTCAGCCACAAAAGCAAAGAGCAAAAAATTTTTGCAAGCGCTAAGGTCCACTGACTTTTGACATAAGCTTGTTATTTGTCTTGAAAAACCAGTAATCAAGTGATAGCAGGAGGAAGCAAGGTTTGAAGAAACCGTTTTGGAAGAGGGAACTTCATCCTGCACTCCAGCTTTCAGTCTTCCCTGGGGGAGAGGCCAGGGCCCAGGCTTCCTTCCCCGTGTGTTTCTTGTCTCATCAGCACACACACAGATGCAGTTATCAACATTCAGTTTACTTTTTGATCCCGGCTGGTTTATTCTAATTTCAGGTGCTTGGTATCCCCTCTCCTTTTCAATTAAATGATGCCACAATGAAGACAGTATGTTTAGGCACGAGTGTAGTTCACATTTAAGCGTAATGAATCACTAATTGACAGGTTTGCCTAATCACGAGACTGGGGCAGGTGCTTGTGAAGGCATTGGACTTTCGAATACCCGGACTGGGGAGAGGTGTGCCACTGAGCAGGAACAGTGATAGACGCTGGGACAAACCAAAACGCAGACTTTGTAGATTTTACACTTTTTGCTTTCTCTCTGCAGGGCCAGGACCCGGTAGACTCTGGGCCCCGAGGTATTTTTGCCTTTTGCTACTGCAAATGCAGGCAGCTGAGTGACCTGCGCAGTGTCTTTTTAATAGATCAGTCCCCGTCTGTCTCTGTCACATCTTTTTTGTATATAGCCACACATATATACATACAGTCTCACACACACACACACACACACACACACACACACACGTATAAATAGTTACATTCCGAAAAGTCACCATGGGCATGGAATTAGCAAATGCTGAACCACTGCTCCTGAGGGGAATGTAGTGTTAGGTTCCTCAGAACTTTTTTGTCAGTTGATCAATATACAACCTTATTTTATGTGTGCTTCTGTTTGAAGACACCTTATGTAATCTGTAGTGTTGATTCATTAACGCTGAAATCATGGCCCACAGCGCTGTAACTAATGCTGAAATGAAGATTATCTGACACTTGTGTTTTCTCTGTGAGGTCCATCATGATCTTCTTGCACTTAGGAACCTTAGCACTTAGCACCATGTTTGGGGGCCATTTTCAAACAGTGAAATCAACAAAAAGCAACAAATGAGGGAAAATGGTGCTAAGTAGACCACGAAAAGGGTTTACAGTATGAAAGCTGAAATAAGAATGTGCAAGTCAGGAAACTCGAGTTTTTCACCATTGTGCACATATGTCTGCAAGTGACTGTGAAAGTGACGTAATTACTTTGGGCATACCAATAAATTTTAGCAAGTAGATGAATTTCCAAATATGGAATCCCCAAATAATGATAAACTATTGTTACATAATGTATATGCACATGTGTTATATCTATAATTTAAAAAACCCAGGACCAGGCACGGTGGCTCACGCCTGTAATCCTAGCACTCTGGGAGGCTGAGGTGGGAGGATTGCTCGAGGTCAGGAGTTCGAGACCAACCTCAGCAAGAGTGAGACCCTGTCTCTACTAAAAATAGAAAAATGAGCCAGGCTTGGTGGCATGGGCCTGTAATACTAGCAGCTTGGGAGGCTGAGGCTGGAGAATCGTTTGAGCCCAGGGGTTTGAGGTTGCTATGAGCTAGGCTGACGCCACGGCACTCTAGCCCGGGTGACAGAACAAGAATCTGTCTCAAAAAATAAAAGCAAAAACAAAAAAAGCCCCCCAAAAACTCAGGTTTAAAGGACTGATATGGTGAAGAATTTTTATGATTTTCCTCAAAAACTGTTTCGTTTCAGGAGTCTGTGCTAAGCAAATCCCAACTTTGGGCTGTAGGAATGAGATGGAGCCCTATGTCGATTTCAGCTTGGAACAGTATCAAATTGTCATGCACATAGAATTGATCCAATGTACCCTTTGACGTTTTTCTTAAAACTTGCTTTACCATGAGAAGCCTTTGGTGCTAGTCTGAGGAATTTAATGTTGATTGATAATGGGAAGAAGTTGGTTCTCGAGTAGGGGACATTTTTTTCTAAATGTCCTTGGTACAAAATGGACTTAAAAGAAGACATTTAGACTGGGACATGAGCAATAACTTGTAGATATAATCTAATCATGAGGCTATGGGGGCTAGATAGGAATGATAGTGTGAACATGGGGAAGTAGGTAAGACTTACTGAGAAGGACTTGGGGTTATTGGCTCTGTCATTAATTGGCGGCCAGGAATTTACCACAGGGTTCTTTAAAAGTAGCGGGGTAGTTCTCAGTTAAATGCTTAGATCAGACTGGATGAATTTAGGCTAAGTACTAGCCAATTCTCTCTCATTGTTAATTTTACAGGAAGGTTGTACAATACTTCTGATTTTGCAGTGTATAAATCAGTGGGGAAAGATGGATTTAAGTGTGGCATTTCATTTGCAGAAATCATCTGTAACCCAGTAACTTCTAAGTTGACATTCCCAGACGAAGACAGGATAGAAGAAGGGGAGGATTTAGCAAAAGAATCAACAATTGTTTCTACTCCACAGCTATTTATTAAATGCCTTTTGTATGCCAGGCACTGTTAGGTGCTACTTAATATAGTGGAGAACAGTAGTGGAGATACTTCTCTGTCCTTAAGGAACTTACAGGCTAGTGTGAAAGACAAATGTTAAGCAAAGAAAAGTCACCAAATTAATGTAGTTAAAATTTTTGATAGGTGTCATGGAGCGAATGAAAGCTCAGGGTTTTATGAGAGAATAACAAATTAAATTTAGATTGGGAAATCAAGGAAGACCTTTTTGATACTTTAGCAGAAACTTTACCATGCAGCTCTTGGATGGAGGTACCATTTACTTAGGGAAGGAACGTCTTTTTTTTTTGAGGTGTTCAGAGGATATCCAGTAGTTCTAGACATGTGTAATTGAGATGTCTGGGAGGAAATGTTAAGTGGGAAGGAAGTTGGGTATGTGGTCTGGAACTCAGCAAAGGTGTTTGGTCTTGGAGAATAGGTACTTGTGATCGGTGAACAGACTGTTACTTAAAGTGGTTGGGGGAGAGTGTAGAATGAGACGGTGCTCATTGAAGGAGTTTTGTAGTGCTTTAATCTCAAACGTTAGTCTTGATCAGAATCACTCGGAGGACTCGATAAACAGATTACTGAACCTGACCCCTGACGTTTGATTGAGTATATCTGGGTGGGGCCCAGAATTTTCATTTCTGTGCCCTGCCTCAGTGTTACTGACACTGCTGGTCCAGGAACCACACTTCAGAACCACTGATTTAGAGCAGGCAAAGACGACTAAGAAGGAGCTGCCAGGGAGGAATGAAGAATAACAAGAGAATCTGATAACCTGGGAACACACGAGTATTTCAGGAAGGGGATGGAGTGAGCACTTGTGTTGCTGAGAGATCATCTTAATCACATTTTTTGACCTGACATTCACAGTTACCGTACTCAGTCCTTAACCTACCCGTTTTTATTTTTTGGGGACAGGGTCTTACTCTGTTGCCCGGGCTAGAGTGCCGTGGCATCAGCCTAGCTCACAGCAACCTCCAACTCCTGGACTCAAGCGATCCTTTAGCCTCAGCCTCCCGTGTAGCTGGGACTATAGGCATGTGCCACCATGCCTGGCTAATTTTTTTTTCTATACATTTTTTAGTTGGCCAATTAATTTCTTTCTATTTTTTTCAGTAGAGACGGGGGGGGGGGGGGGAGGCGGTCTCGCTCTTGCTCAGGCTGGTTTCGAACTCCTGACCTTGAGCGATCCTCCCCCTCTCTGCCTCCCAGAGTGCTAGGATTACAGGCGTGAGCCACCGCGCCCAGCCCTTAACCTACCTTTTAAATCTTATCTCTGGTTGGTTGCTAGGTGAATACTCTTCGCTCCAGCCACTGTGTGTTCCGCCTGTGACTCAGTCTTGTGCTTACTTACCTATCCCTGCTTTTGCCTGTGTAACTCTGCTCCCTAACTGCTGGTTAGATCACTTCCTCCCTTCTGTGGACACCGTAGCTATTTGCTTTTTGCTGTTTTTCCTTTTATCACATTTGATCTTTTGTCCTGAGCTATAATTATGTAAGCAACTTGGAAACACTAAGGTGGTTAATTATTGTTCCTCTCTCATTGCCCCAAGCAAATAGTAAAGTTTTTGAGGCTAGAAAGACTGTGCTTTGATTGCTGTTGTATCACACAAGCACACCATGGACATTCAAATACTTTTCAAAAGAAATGATGTTTGACTTTTCTTTTTAAAACAGATAGTGTTCTTCAGGAGAATTTAAGACCTAATTTGCATATTGAAAAGCACCAGTGGAGGGCTCTTTACTGAATTTTCTACTTTGGTGAAGACAAACAGCAGTTGAGGCGAAGAGTTATTTCACTTAGCCTCCTTGAAGCAGTACAGAAAGAATAACCCAGATGCCCCTTCATAGTCATCTTACTCTATTGAAATTATATTTTTCTTTATTCTGCAAAAGTGACTGAGTTAAAAAAAAGTGTTACTACATGCAATTGTGAAATTGTTTTATGTTCTGTTCATCTCTGTACCCTCAGTTCCTGTCCTGTATTACATATCTAGCAATTTCTTTTGTTGAACTAAACTCTCAGGAAACATTGTTTGCTCTTCTGAAACATGGAGTTATTATCTGTTATGAAACTTAAGGAAGATAATGTGTGACAGTATTTAACAGTGCATGCCAAATTTCTCAGTAAATATGGGTGAACTTTAGATTCAGATCTGGTTATAAGTTTTCAGTAAAATCTGATTCTGAAATTGTACTAACTTGCTTTCATTAGTTATCACATTTATGTTTGTAAAAAAATCTGAATAGTTTAGACAATTATTATATACCATTGAGCCATATATAATTTGAAGTTTGAATCAGTTATGTAGAATTTTGACCCGTATAGTAACATACGCTTTCACAATAAAGCGGAAATGATCTGCAGCAAAGGACACTATGTAGATAGAACTAACACATGCTTCTCTTTTGGGTTGTTGATGTTACCGTTGTAGGGATGGCTCCTAGGATGTAATTTTGATTGTCCACTGATACATTTTCTCTAGAGGTGGCAGTTTCATTCAAGGAAAAACTGCTGAAACAATTATTCCCAGTTTTCAGTATTACAAAAACATAGTGGAAATTATGCATTTATCTCCAATAAAGGTGTTAAATTGCATAGACATGCCAAATAAATTTGCTTTTAGCTGTAGTTAACTGTTGTGGATAATCCTGACATTCTCATGCTGAGCAGATTGACAACATTATGTCTTTGATCATTGAAAAAATAATGAAAATGAATTGGTATTTGTTAGTATTTTTCATCATGGGGTCTGCAGGAGGGAAAGATAGGAAAAAGTCCTTTATGTTGTTTGTATTAGAGAACATACTAGAAGGTGGGATTGATGTCCTTACCTTGATTCCAGGTTTTCTATAGTATTGTTTATGAGCTTGTGTGTTACCTTGGTTTTCTTTCTCCATTTCTGTCCCATTTTTCGGTCAAAACTTGAAGTAGACCATGTGCATCTATTAGAGCATGTTTGGTAGCTATCAAAATGATTAAAGCCTTGACTTGGGATGCCAAAATTGAGAGTTCTAAACTGTGACTTCAAAGCTGCCACACTCTTCTAGTGGTCTGGGTATAAAGTTTCATCTCCAGGGGCCTGGGACTGTGTTTATTCCTTGGTTTTATCTTGCGTGCATCTGGTGAACCATTCATCTGCCCACAAGCCTGCTATTTTTAGGGGACTGAGTTGGGAAGTGGAGTAGTTAATGACTGAGCTGTTTTAAATAGTTGGGCACTTAGTTAATTTGGAGATTCTTTGTGTGTGTCATCTTTACAAATGAGGTCAGTTAGCACATGTCTGCTAACAGTGTTAAAAGTCTCTCTGCAGTAGAGTGGTTGTAGAGCCTTTTTCACAGAGAGACTTTGTTTTTGGAATTTTTGGTTTATCGTAGTCTTGCAGAATTCCAGTAACATTAAGGGCGTAATTTGGGATGTAGCCTTTAGAGAGAGGCATTTTGCAGTGGATATTATTTTAAAATACGAAATGATTCTTGCTACTGGTTTACCTACTTTAACATTTTTTTATTGTCTTTGAATTAGTGCTTTCTTGGAGGAAAATATCGGGGAAAAGGCAAAACCTGGAGTCGGGACAGCTGCTAATGCCAGCTCTTCCCCTAATTCGCTGTGTGACATTTTGACCTGTTTCCTCAAGACAATTGAAGTGGGTAAAGATGGATTTGTAACAGCTTTTTCCATTTTAGTATTCTCTGGTTCTGTCTGTATAACTGATGTTTACTACTTCTGGTAACAGAGGAGCATGGGTAGGGAGGGATAGCAGTGAACAATTTTAGGATTGAGACCATAGGAAAGGATTGTGTTTGATTGTCATACGTTATAGTTCTTTGACAAACTTCAGGAGGGATTAGCAATTTGTTTTTTGTCCCACAGTATAAGATTATTTCTTGTGCTGCTTTGTCAGCACATACGCTGAAATTGGAACACCATGGAGAAGATTAGCATGGCCCCTGCACAAGGATGACACAGAAATCTGTGAAGCCTTCCGTATCTACAATAAACAGATAAAAAAGAAAAATACTTTTTAATCATTGGAAAAAAGTCTTTTTTTTTTTTTTTTTTAAGTGACCTTTGTAGACAAGTAGGGAAAAAGTCTTTTCTAAGAAGTTGCCTTGTATATCCCTTGAGATCAGGGTGTAGAAACTGTAATAAAATTATGTGGCTTTTGAGAATACTGCTTAGTTTCCAAAGATGTGAGGCCGTAATTGCTTATTTTACTGTCTTAATAATTTCTGTTTTCTAGCTGATTCATTTGTCATATATGTATTTTAGAAAGTCTCAGGAAGTAAAAGAAATTCTCGTTTTTCAAGTTTTTAAAAAGATTGTGTGAGGAAGAGTTATAATAGTACTTTCTCAGTACCCATGATATGTGTAGGGAATTTGGTACCTTTTGTTTCCAGTGCCGTCAACCGTAGTTTGGGTCCTTAATACCACTCAGAATTACATTAGCATTTGGATTGTTCCTTCAGGCTCTTTCCTCGCCAAACCAATTCTTGTGTTCCTTACAGTTTATTCTTCCTGAAATGGACTTCTGCTCATGTCACTTTCTTATTTGCCTAACCAAGTAAAGTACAGAGTCATAACTCTGGGGTTCAAAGCCCTCTGGAGTGTGACCCCCAACCCACTCTCAAGCCTTAATCTCTCTCACGGCACATGGACTTGATGTTTTCTGTGCTTCTGTCGTACTTTCTGCTGTGGTCTGAATGTTTGTGACACCCCCTCCCCAGTTCTCGTGTTGGAATCCTCACTACCAAGGGGTGGCATCAGGAGGTGGGGCCTTTGTGAGGTGGTTAGGTCTTGAGAGCTGGCCCTCATGAAAGAGACCCCAAGAGGTCCCTGCCCCTTCCACCATGTGCCGCTACGGAGAGGAGACGGCTGCCTGTGAGGAAGGAGGCCCTCGCCACATGCCAAATCTGTCAGCGTCTCGATCTCAGACTTCCAGCCTCCAGAACTCGGGGGGTCTAGAAGCCACCCAATTTGTAGTATTTTCATATAGCAGTGGGAACAGGCAAAGACACTTTCCCTATTTTTAAGCTTATGTCGTTATTTTTGCCCAGAATTTAGACACTTGTCTCTGCCACTCTGTTGAAATTGGTTCTTTCACTAATAGGATACATTTAAAATACAGGTTTTTTTTTGCAGTCTTTATTTTTTCATGAAACCCCTTCTAGGAGCAAGTGAGTGTAATTGTGCTTTCCTTTGTCCTGTGTTGCAGCTGCTACTCACATGGCACTTACCGTACACAGCTGTGTTGTATTCTCATGTGACGTTTTCTCTGCTTTAAAATTTAGCTCCTTTAAGGGCCTGACTTGTACTCACCTTTTATCTCTTGGAAGTGTTATGTTCATAGTAGGTATTTAGTGCCTCTGTAAGAGCTTGAATTTTGGAATTGAAAAGTGATCAGAGAGCCTATTAAAAATTAGTATGAAACAATTGGATAGCAGCCATATTTGACATATCCCACTGTCCATTTGATCGTTAGGAGCAGGTTGGTTTTGTTTTGCAAGTTCGGTCCGTTCGTAGGAACTAAATTCAGGAGATAGAGATAACATGGTGCAGCATCATCTGGATGGATGAAAAGAATGCTGCCAGATCTGTTTTTGGATTCCCAGCCTGTTTTATGTCTGTTACGATAACATGTATAGTAAATGTATCTTTGTTTTATGGGTACTGCATTATTCTTATTAGGTATGAATCTCAGAATGTTCTAGCCTGAGTTCCCTTACACCCAGGAGCCAGGTCATCACTCCATGAAAGAAAGCCACTACCATGGGACAGAGAGGCAGCCGGGTAGGTCTGAAGGATGTGCTCTGGGTACTGATCTTAAACAGTTTTGGGAATGGTCAACTGTATATGGCTTTATCTTGAGTCGTGGATAGTACTATCTATAATGGCCCCAACAATTTTCTGAAATACCTGGAGCTTGTATTAAAAAAACCAAAAAACAAAAAAACCCAGCCACTACTACTCTAAGGCAAGAACAAATTCAAACCTTGAATCTATAGACAGGAGTTTTGTGCTAGAAGTGTGTGGGACATTAGTTACATACAACTTTGAACACTATGGATTCATACAGCCCTTACAAACTCACCTCCGACATTCTTTATGGATTGGCAAAACACCATACACAAACACGTTTTTAAAAAATAAAACCCATAGATTTGCAATATTTCTCAAGTTCTCACTTTAGTGAGGTGAAAAACCATAAAATCTGTAACAACTATCTTCACTGAATTAAAATCAAAAATAAAAACAAGTACCAATTTGAGTTGAGATCCTTAGAATTTCTTTGGATTGTATAAGCAATATTTTACTAAAAGATGAAAATTTACCAAAGATTTAGCAATCAACTATTCAGTAGGATTTAAACTGGGCTCATTGGCTGATTTAACCATAATATTGTGCTAATGAGACTGAGGACCTACTCCAATTTCAATTTAGGCCCAGTAGATATACCAAAAAAACAAAAATTCTTTACATTCACATTATTACATAAAACAGTTATCTTACAAACTTCTGTTAGTGATCATAGAAGATACCATCAAAAGCCTACGCACAACTGAGCATATATACACTATACTTCTGGAAAAATAACTCACAGCACCTGTCCTATAGATCGTGAGTCAGCAGCATCACTTTTTTCTATGCCTATACAAAGACTGGACCATTAGCATTCAGTTTGTTTCTCTCATCTTAAAAGACAAAACAAAAATAAAACTATTTTGTGATCTGTCATGCTCTTTCCTTCCTTCATTAATTGACTTTTCTGAAAGAACACCTTCAGTAATGGCTCTTAAAGTGTGGTCTCTGGACCCCAGGGGAAGGCGTCCCTAGGACTCTTGGGGGAGGTCTATCGGGTAAGAATTATTTTCATGATAATACTATGACAGAATTGCCGTTTACACTGTATTGGCATTGTAGTGCTAGCAGCTTAACACTAATCAAGGCAGTAAAAAGTATTTGAGTACATGTCGTTTTATTATTATTTTTTTTATTTTTTGAGAGATGAAGTCTTGCTCTGCTGCCCAGGCTGGAGTGCAGTGTCCTGATCATAGCTCACTGTAACCTTGAACTCTTAAGTTCAGGTGATCCTCCTGCCTCAGCTTCCTGAGGAGCTGGAACTACAGGCTTGTGCTGCCATGCCTGGCTGATTTTTTTATTTTTTGTAGAGATGGAGTCTCTCTATGTTGTCTAGGCTCCTCGTGAATTCCTGGCCTCCAGAAGTGCTGAGATTACAGGTGTGAGCCATCACGCCCAGACTGTTTTTTGTTTTTTAATTGTGGTAAAATGTACATAAAATTTACCACCTTGACCGTTTTTAAGTGTGCAGTCCAGTGGCATCAAGTACATTCACATTGTTGTGCGCTCGGTATCACTCTCCATTTCCAGAAATTTTTTTTTTGGAGACAAGGTTTTGCCGTGTTGCCCGGGCATGAGAGCAGGGGTGTGATCATAGCTCACGGCAGCCTCAAACTCTTGGGCTCAAGCGATCCTCCTGCTTCAGCCTCCTGAGTAGCTAGGAATATAGGTGTCCAGAAAATTTTCATCATCTTAAACCAGCAGTCCCCAGCCTTTTTTGGCACCAGGGGCCAGCTTCTTGGAAGACAGTGCTTCCACGGACTGGGGTGGATGGTCCCAGGATGGCCCGAGCGCACCACGTTTCTTGTGCAGTCAGAGCTCTCTGCCAGTGGTGGTCTCCACCCCAGATCGGTAGGCACCCGACTGTCACAGGGCGGGCAGCCTGGGTCCCTCACACGCCGCAGTTGACAGCAGGGGTCATGCTCCTGTGAGAATCCAGTGCCTCTGCTGATCCGACAGTAGGCGGGGCCCACGCAGTCATGCTAGCACGGGGAGTGGCCACAGACACAGACGAAGCCTCCCCTGCCTGCCTGCCTGCCTGCCATCCACCTCCAGCCACACGGGCCTCCGGGCCCCTAGCAGGCCAAGTGCCACCACGCCCAGCTAGTTTTTCCATATCTCGCAGAGACAGATGGTCTGGCTCTTCTTGCTCAGGCTGGCCTTGAACTCTTGACCTCAAGTGATCCTCCCACCTCAGCCTCCCAGAGTGCTAGGGTTACAGGCTTGAGCCACTGCACCCGGCCTGTTTTTTGTTTTTTAATATCCATTCTAATGAGTATGAAGTACTATTTATCCCGTTGTAGTTTTAACGTACATTTCCTTAATTGTGATTAGTGGTTTTGAGCATCTTTTCATGTGCTGAAGAAATGGGAAATACACATAAAACACTTTTGCTGCATAACAAATCATGATGGCATAATTGAGGAAAAGCTCTTGTATGATTGAGGCATGTGCTGAATTAGCTGCTTGTTTCATGGAATAGCATTTTTATTTGGAACAATGACAAATTATGATTGTTCATTTATAGTTGAACATTTGGCAGACATTTTTTCAAATGATTAAGTGAGCCTGTCACTTCAAGGAAAACAACTGATAGGTGTTACTGATGTAGGAATTTGAACTTTGAAAAGAAAAGCGGAATTTTGGAAAACTTTTTTCTGCCATTGTGAGATTGACAGCTTCCTGTTACTTTACATGCTTTTCTGGGGTGGGAGGTTATAATATAGTAACAAATGTGATTTTTATTTTAAACTATAGTGGAAGGTCTGTATAACACAGTGAACTGATATTCTCTAAATGGGTGATGTTATAAATACAAAGTATTATACAAGATCGATCAGTGGATTTTAATTGTAACAGTGCAAAAAATTCAGTGATGTGGTTTCTGATTCCATACTGCAACTAACTTTTAAGAAACTATTGTCATGTTGTGCTACATTAGCAAAGAAGAGTAGAATATCCATAGTGATCTGAAAAAGACTGTTGAAATAGTCTTCACCTTTTCCTCTACGTGTCTGTGTGAGGCTGAATTTTTTTTTTTTTTTTTTTTTTGAGACACAGTCTCACTGTGTTGCCTGGGGTAGAGTGCCGTGGCGTCAGCCTAGCTCACAGCAACCTCAAACTCCTGGGCTCAAGCGATCCTCTTGCCTCAGCCTCCCGAGTAGCTGGGACTACAGGCATGTGCCACCATGCCCGGCTCATTTTTTCTATATATGTTTAGTTGGCCAATTAATTTCTTTCTATTTTTTTAGTAGAGATTGGGTCTTGCTCTTGCTCAGGCTTGTTTCGAACTCCTGACCTTGAGTGATCCTCCCGCCTTGGCCTCCCAGAGTGCTAGGATTACAGGTGTGAGCCACCGTGCCCTGCCTGAATGTTTTTGTATGCTTCATTCAGCAAAACAGCATATTGCAGGAGATTTACTGCAGAAGTAGGCTTGAGAATCCAACACAATTTTATTAAGCTAAATATTAGAGAGCTTTGTAAAAATATAAAACAGTGAAATTCTTCTAAATTTTTCATTTGAAAATACACATATTTAGATAAAAATGCTAACATAATGAGTTTATTATTTTAAATGATAAATTTGTTAACGTACCTACTGGGATATTTAAAGTTCCATGTGTGGCTCACATTGTATTGGACACGTATTGGACAGGTCTGGTCTGCAGTGTGTTGTTGTAGACGCTGCCCTTGGCGTTTGGGGTTGTTCGCTGGGGGCTCATAGACACCCGTGTGTGTTTTTCTTGGGAGGGGGCTTAAGGCTTTCGTCAAAAGGGCATGTGACCAAAGTAGGGAACTGCTGTGAGGTGTTTGAACTCCTCGCCTGAGCTGCTGCTGGTCGTTCCTTGGATATTGCTGGTATCTTGGATCTGGGGGGTGATCCCTCCCTTTCCCACAGTTTGGTGAACTCGGCGAAATCTGTGTTGCTGGGGTGTAGTGAGTGAGATGCATTCTTGGCTTGTAGTTGGAACCCTGAATGAATGTTCCCGTAGAAATGTTTTTATATGGAAACATTAGGTATTACAGCTATTAGTACTGAACTGCAAGTTGACCTGAGAACCTAATTATCACAGAGAAGATTATTTCTGTGGGGAAATAGTCTGAATACCAGAAGCAGACTTAGAAGCTGTCAGAACACAGTCTACTACTAAATTGGAGATTTCGTACACTTTATGTTGAGAATTTAATTTTTCAACTTGAGCATTGATAGAGTTTGAAAAGATTAAGCATATATTCCAATAAACTGGTAATACATTCTAAACATACAGTTACGGGGTGTTTGCTTACTACTGATCCTTAATCATGTATATACGTGGGATTATATAAATAAACCACTGCGGTTGCATGTTTAGTTTGAGTAGGTCCGAGATGCTGGGGATGTAATAGATTCTAGGCTTATGTGGTTGGTTCTCATCGAGACAGGCTTCAGGTCCTGTTCAGGTGAAAAGAGAACACTGGATTGAGAGTATTTGAAACATAATTATTTCGTTAGAATGATTTGTACTTCAGTTACATTGCCCACAGCACTCATCACAGTGTGCAGTATAACTCCTTTTTGTCTGGCTCCCCCGATAGACTATAAACTCACATGTACAGTGTCGTATTCAAAGTGTGTTCCAGGCAGGATGACAATGACTCAAGTTTGGGAAATGCTGAGAAAGCAGATGCAAAAGGGCTATGAGAGCTTAAAGGAAAAAAAGTATTGGCTGAATGAGAGGATATGTCAGATCGTTTATGGGCTAGCTCTGCAACACTCATGTACTGGGTAGCTGGAATCATTTATTCAAAAAATGTTTATTGAGCACCTGCTTTGCCCTGAATATTCTTTTGGTCACTTGAGTGATTGGGGGAGCGGGGCAGGCAAACAAACAAAACAAAAACCAAAAAATGTTCCAGAGGCTAGCACAGGCTACTTATTAAAATTTGTTAGAAAACGTGAACACAGGAGGAGCTCGCAGCTGTTTGTTGGTTAGTTGCAGTTGAGGTGGGTGACTGAGCGTGGTGACCGGGTGCAGGGAGCACCGCGGGTGTTCTGAGAAGGCAGGTGGCGGGTCCACAGTCCCAGCACAGGGTGCAGCTTAGGGAAACCCAGTGGAGGAGGTGAAGGTATTTTTGTACTTGACAGTTGTAAGGCCACTTAAAGGAGTCCCAAGGAGAGCGTGGCCAGTGCTAACTTTGGGAAGGAGAGATGAATTGAGCAGCAGTAAATAAGAATTCACTAAAATTTGGTGATTTGGAGCCCTGTGTTTTGGTGAGAAGGAAGTTGTGAGATGGATGATTGGGGTCTGCACTCAGGCATTTGATTATGAATGGGGGAGTTTGGAGGTGTGAGAGAGGGAGAAGGGTCATACTGGCAGAGAACTAAATACGCAGTCCTTCTCAGTTCTGAGAAAAAGGTGTTAGTTCTAAAACCTGACGATTGCCCTGGAGGGAAGAAAATGGAGGAAAGATGAGACTGGGAATAAAAAGTGAAAGGTGATGGTTTCATTTTAGCCTCTGGGATAGGAGTCGCCTGAGGAGCCCTGGAGGCTGGTGAGGTAGCAGGGACGCTCAGAAGACTGCGATTGCCTCTTCACTTGGACAGCGGTCTGTTTTAGATGTATGAATTTTTTTAAAACGTTGTAATTTTGAAGAGTCTTAGTTTTTAACCTAGGTGCATCTTAGACTCTGGTCTGCAGTTCCTGATTTATCTCCTCTGGGTAGGGCCGAGGGACTGTGTTATCAGCAAGCTCCTAGGTGATGCCAGGGCTGCAGTTTCCACAGGGCGCCTTCTCTGCAGTCTCCTAAGAGGGATTAAAAAAAGAACAACAACAACAAAATAACCAAAAGCCCAGCGTGATCAGAGCAGTTCATTATGAATATGATGAGGCTTTGTTAATGGCCTTCAGATAGATCATTAGTAGCTAGCAAGGCTAATGCATGAGTTCTTAAACTTCATCTAGGGTGCTTTATCAAACAGATTTCTGGACTTAAATCCCAGAGATTTGATTCTAGGTTTGGAGACAGGTCCAGTTAACTTCAGGTTTAATAAATATTCCAGATAATTCTGCAGTGTTGGGATTTTAATTGGCATCACATGAAAAATGCGTATTAGCTTGGAGGGTGGAGACTGGCATATTGACAGTATTGCGTCTTCCTTTCCAGGAGCATAGCGTGTCTCTTCACTTTATTAAAATTTTTTTTATTTCAGTGAAGTTTTTCTTCAGTTAGATTCTACAACTTTATACGTTTAGTCACATGTGTTTTATATTGTAAATGGGTTGAGCCTTTCAGCAATGCAAAAAAATTTTATTTTGATTATCCTGATTTTTGGGTAAGATATTTGCCTTTGATTGGAAATGTATTCTTATAACCTTATCACTTGGGCCTAGGAATCAAAGATAAAAAGACAGACCCTGTCTAGGAAGTCTTGCAGTCTGGTATGTTTTTTAATGAATTATTATTTCAAATGCAGGTAAGTCAGGTCAGTAGAGAAAAACATATTCACGTCATAAAGGTGAAAGCTAACGAGAAATATGTAAGATTTTTGTTGAACGAAACAAAGGAAAAGGAGACAACTGCTGGGTATTGGTGAGAGACCTGACCTCAGTGTTTCAAAGGGAGGTCAGAGGGGACAGTCTATTAGGTAATTTTTAGGCTATGATAATAATTTTAGAAACATTAAAATCTGTAGAGCCTCACCAAGCGAGAGAAGAACTGGTTTTCTTAGCTTGCTTTCTATAGCATAAAAGTAAATTATTTTATTTTGAAAATAATTCATTCTTAGGAAAACTGTGACCATGTTCTCTCACAGGAATGACTGTTTCTTACAGCATCTTCAACTACATCACTGCAGATGGGCAGTGTTCTTTAGGGAAGGTCCAGTGGATGCCTGGAATTCTCCGACCCAAAATTCATTGTAATTACTATTAACCAAAAACTGCACATAACTGCTATTAGTTCTTTCAGGTAAAATACATTCTAACATAAACCTACATGTCATTAAGATCCACAAGCTGAATGAAAACATAGATGAATGAGAGAACTAAAGTCTGGATATCAATGCTTTTGAGACAAAGCTGCCTTTTTTTTTTTTTTTTAAGACACTTGGTCTATCTAAAATTTTAAATGTCTTATAGACTGCTGACACAGACAAAAATATCCATGATAATATTGTCAGATTATTTTATACTAACATATTTTGATAGAGGTTTCTGCTTTGTCTAGAGAACTTTCTCCTCCATTGACAAATTTAATGTTGTCAACGTTTCTGAAGTAGACAGGGCAACGTTTTTGCTCATGGGGAATCTGAGATCAACAAAGGTCAGGTACCCTTCGAAGGCAGTTGCATAGACAGTTTAAAGAAGGGGATATATAGAGAGGACCAGAATTGGGAGAAAGTTCTGTTTGCTGTGTATTTCAATAAAGAATACTAAAGCATAACCTTTTGTGGTGACATATTTCTTTGAGAATCTGATGAAAGTTATGTAGACCCTTTCCTCAGGAAAATTTGCACACAAATCCTGCATATGATTCCAGAGGGTGCATAGACTAAATACCTTTGCATTATACTCTTTGATTTCCCATAAATGTTTATAATTTAAAAAGAGTCTTCAAAGTTCTGTATTTTAGCTACTTAGACATTTTTCGTAGTGGCTATAGGTATTTATGATCAGCATCAAAATATTGGAAAGTAAAAGTGTATAGAGAATTTATGTTTCTGACCTATGTCCAAATACTTGGTGGTGGAGATTCTGGTCCTGATTCAAATATGTGTGTATGTGTATATATTTAATTAAAGAGTTTGAATATGATTCGGCTTTTTTATCAAAAGGGCATAAACTGTTTGTGAGGCTGTGTCTAGACTTATCTTAGAGTGTTAGAAGAATTTGACGAGTTCTTCCCCACTGATGTGCTTTGGTTACACGGGTACGCCATAAATGGGTTGCAGGTGTGCCAAGGTGAGTTTCCCACAAAAGTGGCCTGGTTGTGTGTGAACATCCCTGTCGACTCAGTTTGAAAGCAGACCTCTTCATTTACGCGGTAGACTGGCCAGGTTGTTGGAAAACAGCAATAATCCTGGATGGTTTTTCATCAGTAAGATAAACGCGGATGTAGTCAGTGGATATTAAGCGTGGGGATGGTGGAAGTCGGTGAGAAGGGTGTGCTGTGTTCTGTGGGACAGGCCTGATGAATCAGGAAATGGGCTCAAGCTCTCTTTGGAAAGGATGAATTACGCACACTAGTGCTCTTTCAGTTTGAAAGTCTTGCTTGTTTTTAGTAACATCAAGATAAGCCTTTTTGAAATATTGTAGAGCATGCTTTTCTTTGGGTTTACAGAGAACGTGTGAATATGTATCTGTTTCATGAGTCAAGGTTTTGGAATCAGGCCTTGAAGTAATAGATAGTGGCTCTCTGCTGGTACTTGGGCTTGTGCTGAGAGTTTTCCCAGTCTTCCTCTCCTCCCCCTGCTGAAGTAATCACAGAAGGCGCTGTGTTTACTTGGCATTCTTGAGATTGTTATACAGAGTGCATGAATAAGCATCAACATGTTAGGGCTAGTACAGTGATAAAGGACAGTGTCAGGAGGGGATAATATATCCCATACAGTACACTCTGTATCTTCTGTGACTTAAAAAAAAGTTTGTCTTACTTGGATTGGATGGTGTGAAATTACCCTGTTTCCTAACCTACTCATGTACGTTCAGTAATACAAATTTTAGTGGAGTTTTTTGGCTAACCTTAGGCTGTCATGTATAATTTTGATTGTGCTTTAATGAGCTAGACACTGAATGTAGTTGTGTGTGCACATTGCTTAGTGTCAAGTTAGCTTAATTTGTGAAAACAAGTCTATCGTATTAGAATTTCATACATACACATAGACAGTAAGCCCAGGAGATTACGGATGCAGGGGTAGCTAATTTTAAACATCATAGGAACCCCTCTTTTCTTTTATTTTTATAACTTGTTTTTTTCTAATTGTATAAAAGTAATAATAAAATTGGTATATATGTGTGTTTAAGGTAATGACCTTGATCATTTAGATAAATTTACGGGTAAATGAGTGATGTTTTATGAAGCAGTTATCATCAAGCAGGTCTATTTTTGCCCATTGATAAAGACATTTCTTATAACACATTTTAGAAGTCATGTAAGGAATTTCTCTCAGGGCCAATTTGTAACATACACAGCTTAATTTATTGACCTGTCTTGTGCTGGTTCCCAGACACTCCTCCCACCCTATCAAAAACTTGTTTCTCTCTTCATTCAGCTGACTTGGCTAGGGATGATGTATGACTGTTTTTGAAATTCTGTCCAGTACCCAGAAGTGGGAAATTTTCCATGTTGAAGTTATTTATTGAAAAGAATTTATGATGTTCTCTGAAGTCAGTTTCAAGAGGAAGTATTTGATAACTGTGTTACATTAAGGCAATGATGTGAAAAACCAGCCTCAATAACTTTGTTGATAAAATACTAATGTTAGAGTTTCTAAGCATATACCTACATATGCAAATAGATAATTTGTTTGGTATGAACTGGTTCCTAAGTGATCTTAAACATTATATGAAACTATTTGTTATGAACCACTTCATTTTACAGTGACCTAATACCCACAACACAAGAGTATCATAATGCCAAATCCTGGACTTAAAAAAAACACTTGTACTTTGGAAACCTTCTTTATACATAGCTCTCAAGGAGAAATACTTGATACTTGCATTCTTATGGAAATAATCATAAATAGTGGCTAGCTTCTAAAGCTGATGTAAGGATTATTTTACCTGATGACTGTTTAGGGCTCTCATGACTACGAGTGAAAAGAAACCATCTCAAATTACCAAAAAATTTTATTGGCTGAAAGACAGAAATTTGGTGTCCTGAATCCAGCCATGCCTGAAGCCAACTGATTAGCATTTTCACAAGCCTTTTTACTGCCTATACAAAATGCCATTCTATGCGACATTATTTACCAAATGATTTGACGTTACTAGAAATAAAATTGTCTATGTCTTCATTAATAATTTTTTAATGATAGAACTCTTTAAATAAAAATCACAGGTCAAAGAATATGAATATTTTATGGCCCTTGTTATATGCTCTTGAGGTATGATTATGGTGGAAAAGTTTTATTAATTTGCACATCCACCAGGAGGATACAAAAGATTATCGATTTTAAAATATCTCTGCTAACAAATACGATACTTTGCTATTAAATCGTGCTTTTTATGGGGATTTTTTTGAATGCAGGAATATAACTATTTTCCTCCCCTCAGCTGTAAATAAGGATAGATGTTAAAAACTAAGCTATCAATAAAGGTAACTTCTAAATATATAATTCTAATAGCAAAGTTCACATCTCCAATCGGATGTCCAATAGACATTTCTCACTTAGCATGTCCCAAACTGTTGTCTTGATATTCTGCCCCATACCTGTTAACAAGTTTGGGATTTTACCCTACTGACAGATTAGCCTGCCGTAGTTCATGGATGCTGGCAGAAGACGCGAGATTGAAGGAATTTATTGTTCATAGCAGTAGTTGTGGCCAGATGATCAGCTTTACTCCATCTCCCATGGCCTCAGTTCCCACAGGGCTACGGGAAAGGGCCAGAGGATGCCTGGATGTGCCTTGGGTCGTATTGCATGAGCCGCCGAGAATTTTTGATAATGGGCAGGAGGCATTGTTATGTTGGGAAGTACACAAGCCTGCGCCGTGCTCCGGAGGGGTGTGTTGTCTGTGCCACCTAAGGCTGTTCACTGCGTAGACTAACCTTGAAAAGAGTTCGGAGCAAAGGCAGTCGGTACTTCTGTTTACGAGATGCAAGAAATGCATGAGAGCCCTGTTAAATTATCTTCCAGCAGTCTCCATACCAGCGATGACTTCATTTTCCCAGTTCCTCAGTCCAAAAACCTTGAAGTCATTTTTAACTCGTGTTTTTGTCCCATCCAGTCTGTCAAGAAATCTTTTTGGCTCTCCTGTCAAAATATTTCTAGAATTCTTTTGTTTCTCACCAGTTCCCACTGGCCTGGCCATAACCACTATCACCTTGCAACAAAGTTATTGCAGAGGCCTGCTGGCTGATTCCCTGCTGCTGGTCTTGCCTGTCTTCACTCTGTCCTCCACACAGTGGAAATATTAAAATGTGAGTCCAGTCATGGCACACCTCTGCCCAGAACTCTCCAGTGGCTTCCCATGTCTCTTGGAGCAAAAGCCAAAGCCTTACCCTCATCTGTGATGGGACCCTGTATGATCCGGCTCTCTTTAACCCCCTGACTTTTCTTATTCACTCCCGCTGTTCATTCTGCTCCAGGCTTTCCAGTCCCTTTGCTGTTCCTCAAATATATCAGCTGTGCTCCCGCCACAGGGCCTTTGCACTCCCGATCTCTCTACCTGGAGTGCACTTGCCTCGATGTTCACGTGGCACAATCTTTACTTTTCTCCATCTTTATTCAGAGTCACCTCACACCTTCCCCGGCACCTAGACATTCCCATCCCGCCCCCAACACAATTTTCCGGGACACTCTCCATCCCCGATTTAATTTTTTTCTCGTCCGGACTTACCACTGTGTTGTCTGTCGTGTGTATTTTACTTGTTTGTCTTGTTTTAGTCACTCCAGAATGCAAGCTCACAAGGACAGTTCTCTGATTTGTTTACAGTTAGTTCTGTTCCCAGCACCTAGATGAGTGCTTGGCACATTGTGAGTGTTTAATACGTATTTGTTGAATGAATGCATGAATGGCTACCTGGTGTCTGTCTTTTGTCTGAAGTCGGTGCTCTGGCAGTGTGAGCACTAGCGCAGGGCAGCGTGAGAAAGCGGAACGGGGACTTGGAAGGAGGTGTGTAGCGTCTGTAGTGGGTGAAGGCAGGGGAGTGTTCGCTGGCGGTGACGACGATGCAGACTCTTCTGTCTCCCCCGTCCTCAGGGATTATTCCCTTTTGATTTAAAAGTGGCGTTTTCTGTTTCCCATGCCCATGCCTTTGCAAATGCTGTTCTTTGTATGAGGAGCTTGAGCTCTTCCTACCTTCCCATCCTGTTACTAACTCTGCTTTAGGTTCCACCTCCTTTAACTGATTATGTAATAATTTCATATATTTGTGTTCTTTTTAAAACATTAGCTTGTCATGGGCAGAATGTAATAGTACAGGTTTTTTTGGGTCAGGATTTCTTTTGTACAGTTTGTTGCTCTTGGTGCCTTTACTACATTTGATGTTATATTCACATGTAGAGACTGGTACTTTGACTTCACAGTGGTTTAATTCCAAGAGTCTCTTATTTGGCTGCTGAAGGAGCTGAATTAATATTTCTGGTGCTTCCTCCCTTGCCCCTGCAATTTTGGGAACTGGGTGAGCCCTCTAA
Source organism: Lepilemur ruficaudatus (assembly GCA_963574885.1). Classification (NCBI taxonomy): domain Eukaryota; kingdom Metazoa; phylum Chordata; class Mammalia; order Primates; family Lepilemuridae; genus Lepilemur; species Lepilemur ruficaudatus. Next base: position 9,341 of record CAUYRT010036932.1, on the reverse strand, counting down.
CTTTGAGAGCAGTGAATGAAACTGGATGAGGACTCTAGTTTTCAGAGTGATGATAAGGAAGAATGTATTCCTTGAATTAAGGTTGGTGCCTTTCCTCCTGTTACTTGTTTATCTTTAGGCCTCGTGTCATTTCAGTGTTAGACCAGTGTGGTTAGTCTGAATCACACACTTTGGTATTAAGTTGGTATTTTAATTCTGGCTCTGCAGTTGATGGTCATGATCTTGAATAACGTGCTAAAATTCTCAGTGCTTATTTTCTCATTTCTGTTTTAAAAAAGTAGAGGAATGAGGTTAATACCAAAAATTTGTGTTAAAAATTAAATGAGGTAATTATGTGAAGGTATAGCATGAAGCCTGGCACATAAAATCCCATAAAATTTATTGATTTACTTCTTTTTAAGTATAGGAGGCAGTTTTTTTTTGAAGAGGAAAAGAAATAATAGCCTATATTTGGAGTAATATTAAGAATTGGCAAATTTAAAGTATTTTTTAGGGTAGGATCAAAAGGATCTTAGTTTTATAGTTTATCGTACTATAATCGGCTCACATCCCACAGGCAAACACATGCCTCTTCCACTTACCTAGAGGATTGTTTTCAAGTGACACTGTTGTCTTTGGCAATGGTTGAAACCAGAAGTTGCTGACGGCCTGGTATTTCCTCTGTTTACTGATGTGCATGATGTCTGATGATATATACAATATGGAACGACCACAGGTAATTTTATTCCTTCCTTCTGTCTCTCCTCTTCAACTCCCTGGCAAGATAAACGTGACAGGAGTAGACGCCACTGATAGCCCAATCTTTCATAAACTCATGGTGCTGGTGTGTGCTGGGATGTTGGAACTGTGGGTCTCTAGGGTACCACAATCATTTTCTGTGGCAAGAGACTTGTGATACCTTTGGGGAAGTTTCAAGTCTGGATAATCAGGTAATTGTTAGTGGTGGTGAGGTTTCTGGATGGCAAGAGAGGACTCACCTAGGGGAAAACCATACTGTGTCTGTTGTTCTTTTTCTTCCCTCTTTATGATGAATAAGTTAAAGATACACAGAAAAGTTTAAAGAGTTGTACAGTGACCATCCTCTAGATTCAACTAGTAACATTTGACCATATTTTCTTCATACATTTTTGAGTCCCTGTTAAGTCTTAATGAGTACAGTGACATGATAGCTGCAGTTCGCTTTCAAATAGTTAATCACCAGCAAAAACATGTTTTATGACTTCTTCAGACTAGAATTCGATCAAGTATCATGCACTGCCTTTGATTGTGAAGTCTTATGAAATCTAGAGTAACCCTCCTCCCCTTGTTTTTTCAGTCTGTCATATGGACTCATATGGCTGCAGTAGGTCTAGGCATCATACACAGTAAAATCAAAAGCAGGAAGTTAGAGCCTTCTCCACCAGTTTCTCTCCTTTTATCTGGGTGAAAAATTTCTCCTTGCAATCCTGGCAGACTTTACCTTATGTCCCCGTAGCTGGAACTGGTTATATACCCCGTCTTATCGGTGGTTACTGATGAGGGGAAATGAGAGTCCCATGATTGGCTTAGAACAATGTTGGTTCATCCCCTGGACCGGGAGGAGAGACCCACCCACCTGATCCCACTGCTGACCCATATTAAATAACAGCAGGGTTTTGTCATCACAAGAGGGGGGATCAGATGGGTAGGCCATCACGAGTCCATGCCAAGCTATAATAATATACTCGTAACATTTTTCATATAGCGTGTAAGAGGTATTCCTGTGCAAAAAGTGCAGTTTTAATATTTTAGTCTTTAAAAGAGAAGCATGTTCCTTTGAGAGGTGTGTTTTCCTGTAAGTACTACTTGATGTTTGGGTCGGAAAGCCAATGTTTTTGCTTGTAATTTATTGCTTACTGTAATTATTTTTGTCTTGGGTCATTGTTTATTTCCCTTTGATATTGTCTCCACAGTGACGATGTATGGTTTTGGCAGTTGTTTCTGATTCGTTCGAATTAATTGGTCGGTCGTTTCTGTAGGTGGATTCTCCACGGTTTTCCTGGTGCGGACGCAGGGTGGAACTCGACGTGCGTTGAAGCGAGTGTGTGTCAACAGCTTGTCAGACCTTAGCGTCTGTAAAAGGGAGATCACAATTATGGTAAGGGAGAGGGTGATCTGCTTATGCTGTTTTAGAAATGTGGCTTTTTTTTTTTTTTTTGGTTTTGCGTTCTACCATTAACCAACTTTTCAGCAAGCTGCTTATTGGTTTTATACATATTTAGAAAAACTTTGAAGATCATTCAATTAGAGAATTATCCAGAAATTTGTGGTATAGTCACATCCCTTGGTATCCGAGGGGGATTGATTCCAGTACCTTGATCCAAAAGTCCACAGGTTCTCAAACCCGTGAATGCTCACGCCCTCTATATAATGTAAGATGGTGTGGTATTTGCCTGTAATCTACGAATATCTTCCTGCATACTTTAGATCATTTCTAGATTACTTACAATATTAATACCTAATACAATGTAAATGCTCTATCAGTAATTGTTATACTGTGTTTTTAAAATGTATATTTTTAAAGTATTGTTACTTATTTTTGTGCGTGGATATTTTCTTTTCTTTTCTTTTTTTTTTTTTTGAGACAGAGTCACAATATGTTGCATGTGATAGATTGCCGTGGCAACAGCCTAGCTCACAGCAAACTCACACTCCTGGGCTCAAGTGATCCTTCTCCTTCAGCCTCCTGAGTAGCTGGGACTACAGGCATGTGCTACCATGCCTGGCTAATTTTTTCTATACATTTTTAGTTCGCCAATTAATTTCTTTCTGTTTTTAGTAGAGACGGGGCTCTGGCTCTTGCTCAGGCTGGTCTTGAACTCCTGAGCTCAAACGATCCTCCCGCCTCGGGCCTCTCAGAGTGCTAGGATTACAGGCGTGAGCCACCACACCCAGCCTGTAATCCATTTTTAGAATATTTTTTTTTACCACCCTGAAAGTTCCCTTGCCCATTTGCAAAATCAGTCCCCATTCTCATCTACAGATTCAGGCCAACCACTTATTTGTTTCTTGTCTTCATGGTTTTATCTTTGCTAGAAATTTCATGTCAGTGAAATCATGCAATATATATTCTGTGTCTTGCTTTTCTCACTTAGCGTAATGCTTTTGAGGTTTATCCATGTTATAGTATTTATCAGTAGTTCATTTCTGTTTACAGCTGAATAATATTCTACTGTATGTGTATATCACATTTTGTTTATCCATTCACTAGTTGATAAATGTTGAGTTGTTTCCAAGTTTTAGCTATTATGAGTAATGCTGCTGTGAACCTTCATGTGTTAGTCTTAATATAGACATGTGTTTTCATTTCTCTTAGATAGATACCTAGACATAAAATTACAGATCATATAGCAAGTCTACATTTAACATTTTAAGAAACTGTAAAAGTTCAGACTTAAAACCCTTAACGACCTTCAAGAATGGTGCCAGGACAAACAACAGGGGAAGAATCATTTTTTCAACAAGTAGTGCTGGGACAACTGGACATCTATATAGCAAAGAGTGACGTTAAGACCCTACCTAATAAGCATGTAAAAAAAACTAATTCAGGACGGGTGTGGGGGCCCTTGCCTGTACTCCTAGCACTTTGAGAGGCTAACACAGGAGGATCGCTTGAAGTCAGGAGTTCAAGACCAGCCTGAGCAAAAGTGAGATCCCCATCTCTACCAAAAATAGAAAAAATTAGCTGGGCAAGGTAGCACATGCCTGCAGCCCCAGCTACTCAGGAGTCTGAGGCAGGAAGACTGCTTGAGCCCAGGAGCTTGAAGTTGCAGTGAGCTATGATGATGCCATTGAACTCTAGTAAGACTCTGTCTCAAAAAAATAAATAAATAAAATAAAATAAAAAACTAATTCAAAATGGATCATAGACCTAAGGCAAGCGATAAAAGTATAAAACTCTTAGGAAAAAACATAGGTATACATTTTTGTGGCCTTGGATTAGTCAGTTGTTTCTTAGATATGACACCAGAAACACAAGTGTGACAAGTCAGTGATTATAAATGAGAAAGTCTGACCTCTGATGTCTCCTAGTCATTTACAGAACAAGAGCAATGAGGGAGAGTTAATCTACATCTAAGAAGCAGAATTGCAAACATGCTATGTGACTTGGTCTCCAGGGTTTAACTTCCCCTTGACTTAATAAATTTAGAGGGTCCTAAAATTTTATTTTTTTTCACTGGTGTGAGGTGTCACTTCTATGCCATTGTTGAAAAAAAACTATCTTTTCTCTATTGAATTACACTGGCACCTTTGTTGAAAGCCATTGACCGTAACTGTAGGTTCCTTTCTGAACTCTGTTCTGCTCCATTTACCTAACTGTGTGGTCAATACCACACTGAGTTGGTGCATTTATGGTAACTTTTGAAATCAGGTAATATAAGTCCTCCAACTTTATTTTTCTTCAAAATTGTTTTGTCTATTCTAGATTTTTTGCATTTCCATATAAATAAAATGAGCTTGTTAACATATTTAAAAAAAATTCTGCTAGGATTTTAACTGTAATTTCCTGAATCTATTGGTCATTTTGAGAATTGCCATCTTAACAATATTGAATCTTCTATTCTGGTACACAGTACATCTTTTCATTTATTTAGGGCTGGCTTTTTTATAATTCCAGTGCCTGAAATGGTTGCTTTTGACAATTGTACCCTATTTTATACTTGTTCTTTTTTGGCGAGAAATCACTGCCTTCTTCATGCCTACATAACCAAAAGTGTGTCTGTAGTGTTTTTTGACCCTAATAACAACCTTGTGCTTCCAGTACTCTATTTCCTTTTACCATTTATGTATGTATCTATGTACTTAGAGATGGTGTCTTGCTATGTTACCCAGGCTGCAGTACAAGTGGCTATTCACAGGTGTAATCATTGCACATTACAGCCTCGAATTCCTGGGTTCAAGCGATCCTCCCACATCAGCCTCCTTCCTGAGTAACTGTGACTTCAGGCCTGCACCACCACACACAGCTCCTTCTATCTCTCACTTTTAAAAAAAGGTTTTCTTGAAAGGCATGAGCTAGATATGATTATGTTATGTTGTACCAGCTATAATACTTTGTAGAAACTCCACTGTAATGGAGGAGAAAACAGTGGTATCTTGTAACTTTAGTTTCCTGTTTCTGCTATAAGGGTCTCCAACAGAATTTCCTGAAGAGAAAATGGCCTACCAGGAATATCAAAATAGCCAAAACTGGCCAGAAGATACGAACTTCTGTTTCCAGCCTGAACAAGTGATCAATCCCATCCAGCCTGGTAAGTGCTCGCTTGCCTGTGACTGTTGAATTGAGTTATGACATAAACAGGAAAAAGCTACAACCACTACTCAGAACACTTTAGCCCAAATATAGCTCATATAGCACAACCAAGGTATAATTATTTCCTCTGAGCATTCATTTGACCCTTTCTCTTCCCTGTTTATCCTTTCGTCTGAGACACTTAAATGTCCTCTAGTTCTCTGTTCTTCAGAGCCTGTTTTGAATTAAAATTATCTGAAATTCATATACGTTGATGACTAAAGGATCAGTAGTACCTTAGAATTTTAAATTATTACAGAAAGAATTATTACAGTATTAATAGCATCATTTGTTGAGTGGCTGCTTTGTGCTAGGCACAGTGCCAGAGCCTTCATATATATATATATATATATATATATGCTATCTATGTTTCTTAACCTAACTCTGCCAAATATATAATTTTCTTTTGACAGAAGAGAAAACTGACTGTTAGCCAATTTCTATCTGTAGTTGCCCAGAGCCAGAAGTAATATAATAGGAGAAATGAATTGCAGAAAGTCCTCCAAGGAGTAGCATTGCTACTTCCGTGTCAGTCAAGTTGAGAGCTCAAGTTATTTGTTTCCACTTATATATGGCTTCTTTTTTGCTATAAAGCTTATAAGATGCTCATAGTTGGTTCCAACTATGACCTAGTACTTGATGTTCTGTACCATTCTTCAATTATTGGCCTTCCTAGCTATGTGGTTATTTTTTTTTTAAAGTTATATTGAGATATACTTCACATACCGTATAATATACCCATCTAAAGCATACAATTCAGTAGAATTTAGTACATTCACGGGTATATACAATTATCACCAGAGTCAATTTTAGAACATTTTTATCACTTTGTACTCTTTATATATCACCCCCTGTCTTCCTATCCAGCTCAGTCCTAAGCAACCACTAATCTGCTTTCTGTCTGTATAAGTTTGCTTATTCTGGACATGTCATATAAACAAGATCATACTATATATGATCTTTTTTGACAGGCTTTTTTCACTTAGCATAATGTTTTCAAGGTTTATGTATTTTATGGCATGTATCAGTACTCCATTTCTTTTTATGGACACATAATATTCCATCGTATGGATATATTGTTTGTTGCATCTATTGTATGCATATTTTGTTTGTTCATTCATCAGCTGATGACATTGGGTGATTTCCATCTTTTTTGGCTATTATGAATAATGCTGTTGTAAATATTGTGTACAAGTTTCTGTGTAGACATATGTTCTCATTTCTCTTGGGCATATATGCCTAAATCAGAATTGCCAATCATGTGGCAATTTTAATCATTTAAGGAACTGCTGCGCTGTTTTCCAAAGCAACTGTGTCATTTTACATTTCCGCCAGTAATGTGTGACGTTTGCAGTTCCTCCAAATATTCACCCACAGTTATTTTCTCCTCTTTTTAAAACTTGTAGCTAGACCAAGCACAGTGGCTCACACCTGTAATCCCAGCACTTTGGGAGGTGGAGGCAGGAGGATCACTTGAAGCCAGGAGTTTGAGATCAGCTTGGGTGACATAGCAAGATTCCGTCTACAAAAAATAAACTAGCTGGGCATGGTGGTGCACCCTGTAGACCTAGCAACTCAGGAGGCTAAGGCAGGAATATTGCTTGAGGCCAGGAGTTTGAGGTTGTAGTGAGCTCTAATGACCCCTCTGCATTCTAGCCCAGGCAACAGAATGAGACCCTGTCTCAATAATTAATTAATTAAAATTTTAGCCAACCAAACTGGGTATGAAATGGTATCATGTTGTGATTTTAATTTGCATTTTCCTGGTGACTAATGATGTAGAATATCTTTTCATCCTTTCATGTGCTTATTGGCCATTTGTGTATGTTTTTGGAGAAATGTATATTCACAGATTTTGCCCATTTTTTAATTGGGTTATTTGTCCTTTTGTTGTTGTGCTGTGAGAGTTCTTTATATATTCTTCATACTAGATCCTTATCAAACTTATGATTTGCAAATATTTTCTCCCATTCTGTGAGTTGTCTTCTAACTTTCTTAAAAGTGACATTTGATGCATAAAACTTTTAATTTTGATGAAGTCCAATTTATCATGTTCTCTTTTGTTGTTTATACTTTTGGTGGTATATCTAAGACTCTGTTGCAAAATCCAAGTTCATGAAGGTTTATACCTATGTTTTGTTCTAAAAATTTTAGTTTTAGCTCTTACATTTAGGTCTTTGATTCATTATGAGTAGATTTTTATGCATGGTGAGAATTATGGGTCCAGACTTATTCTTTTGTATGTGGATATCCATTGTCCAATCTCCATTTTCAAAAAAATTATTCTTTCCCCATTGAATAGTCTTGGTACCCTTGTTGAAAATCTGTTAACCAAAAACACATGGTTTTATTTTTCAACTCTTAGTTCCATTTTATTGATTTTGTATGTCTATCCTTATGCCAGTGCAGGTTGAGTATCCCTTATCCTAAATGCTTGGGACCAGAAATGTTTAGATTTCACATTTTTTCAAATTTTGGAATATTTGCATTATATTTACTGGTTAAGCACCCCAATCCAAAAATCTGAAGTGCTCCAATGAGCATTTCCTTTGAGCATCATGTCAGCACTCAAAGTTTCAGATATTGGAACATTTCAGATTTCAAATTTTTGGATTTTGTATGCTCAACCTGTGCTACACTGTTTCTTTTGGTAAATTTTGCAATTGGAAAATACGCATTTCCTTTGTTCTTATTTTTCAACATTGTTTTGGCTATTCTGGGTCCTTTGTAATTCCACATTATTTTTAGAAGCTGCTTGTCAATTTCTAAATAGAAATCAGCTGGGATTCTGATAGGCATTGTGTTGAATCTATAGATTAATAATTTGGGGAATACTGCCATCTTAATAATATTAAGTCTTCTGATCCAAGAACGTGTAATGTTTTCTATTTCTTTCATTAATACCTTGAATTTTCAGAGTATAAGTTTTACACTTTGTTAAAGTTAGTCCTAATATTTAATCCTTTTTGATAATATAAATGGAATTATGTTCTTAATTTCATTTTCAGATTGTTCATTGCAAGTATATAGACATATAATTGATTTTTGCTTATTGATCTTATATCTCCCAACCTTGCTGAACTCGTTTATTAATTCTAATCATTTTTAAGTGTACTTCTTAGAATTTTCTATATATAAGATCATGTCATCTGCAGATACGGTTTTACTTCTTCCTTTCCAATCTGGATGTCTTTTATTTACTTTTCTTTCCTGATTGCCCTTGCTAAAACCTTCATTACAATATTGAATAGAAATGGTGCGAAGACAGGGTGCAATGGCTCACACCTATAATCCTGACACTTTGAGAGGCTGAGGTGGGAAGATCTCTTGAGGTCAGGAGTTTGAGACCAGCCCAAATAAGAGCGAGACCCCATCTCTACGTAAAATAGAAAAATTAGCTGGGCATGGTGGCACATGTTTGTAGTCCCAGCTACTTGGGAGGCTGAGGCAAGAGGTTGGCATCAGCCCAGGAGTATGAGCCTTACAGTGAGCTATGATCACACCACTGCATTCTAGCCCAGGGACAGAGTGAGACCATGTCTCCAAAAAAAAGTTGGGAATTTGACTTAAAAGTCTGGAAAAATGAGGAGAAATCTAGAGGGTTAGAGTTTAAAATTTGGATGTCGGCCTGGCGCGGTGGCTCACGCCTGTAATCCTAGCACTATGGGAGGCCGAGGCGGGCGGATCACTCAAGGTCAGGAGTTTGAAACCAGCCTGAGCAAGAGTGAGACCCCATCTCTACTAAAAATACAAAGAAATTAATTGGCTAACTAAAAATATATAGAAAAAATTAGCCGGGCATTGTGGCACATGCCTGTAGTCCCAGCTACTTGGGAGGCTGAGGCAGAAGGATCACTTGAGCCCAGGAGTTTGAGGTTACTGTGAGCTAGGCTGACGCCACGGCACTCTAGCCTGGGCAACGAAGTGAGACTCTGTCTCAAAAAAAAAAAAAAAAAAAACAAAAATTTGGTTTGCATCAACCTATTGTTTGAATTTTAAAATTTTAGTTAATATGAGTGTGAATGTTGTT
>CAUYRT010036931.1:0-14072 GCA_963574885.1 Lepilemur ruficaudatus | reverse complement strand
GTTAATAGTAATATATGTTCATTGCAATAATTTCAGAAAATACAACAAAGGAAGATGAAAAAAATCACCTATAATCCTGCTACTCTGATAACCCTGATTATCATTTTGGTGTGTAACATTTATTTATTTATTCATCTTTCTATTTATTTGACACAGGATCTTGCTCTGTCACCCAGGCTGGAGTGCAGTGGCAGGATCATAATGAGCTCACTGCAATCTCGAACTCCTGGGTTCAAGCGATCCTCCCACCTTAGCCTCCCAAGTAGCTGGGACAACAGGCATGTGCCACCAGACCTGGCTAATTTTTTTAATTTTATAGAGACAGGGTTTCACCGTGTTGCTCAAGTTGGTCTCCAACTCCTAGCCTTAAGCAATCCTCCTGCCTAGGCCTCCCAAAGTGCTGGGATTTCAGGTGCAAGCCATCACCTGGAACTTTTTAATCTTGTTCCTACACATGTACAAGTATACACATTTTTGACAAAAATGAGATTGTATTATATTTGCTTTTAACCTATCCTTCCCACTCTCTCACTTAATAATATGTTGTCAGTGTCTTTCTGCTTTAAACATTTTCTACACTGGTGATTTTTTACTCTCTTGGGTCATACACCTATTTGAGAATCCATAAGAACCCTCCCTCCCAGAAGTGTGCACCCATGCACACACACACACACACACGCATACACATGCACACACAATTTTGCATATAATTTCAGGGATTTCCTGAACCATGGACCCTAACGGAGAGCCCCATTTCTATAACATCCTTCCTAATTCCTGAATAATATTCTATCGTGGAAGGATGCCCTATAAGTTACTGAACCCATCAGTAGATTTGCTAAGTCCCCTGTGGTTGGATGTTTAGATTATTTCCAATTTTCCACTATTATACACAATGTTGCAATGACTATTCCTATGGATAAATCTTTGAGTATGGCCCTATTTATTTCCTTGGGATCGATTCCAAGAGTACGAACATTTTTAAGACTTTTGATAGTATTTCCAAATTGCCCTCCAGAAAGTTTGTGTCCGATTACACTCCCACCAGCAGTGCCTAAGAGGGCCCATTTCTCCACATCGTTGCTCACATCGGGTCTTATGAAACACGATATTCTGTACCTTTTTAACCCTGGCTCAGAACTTTTCTTTCTCTTTTTGCTGTCTTGAAGGCAGTGATTTCTGGCTCAAGGAAGTGGAAACAACAGTCTTTGGGGGAGACTCCGGATTGGGAATCGCTGTCTTTCCTTGCTTCAACAAAGCCCTGAAGACCACGGTTTCCCCGACTTAGCATAAGACCTTTCTTTGCAGATCTCTGCCCTTGCAGGAGAAACGTCACTGGGAGAGAAGAAACAGACAGGCTGACCTTTTTAATCTTTGTTGATTTTAAAATTTATGTTATGAAATGTTTGTCCCCAAAGCAACCAGAAGGGTTCCTTTTACTAGATCTTAAAATTCATAGACAAGTAATTCTGTAATGTGACTGTTCCTTCTCTCCCACTCTAGACAGCCAAATCTGGCTCCTGATATATAAAATGTACTGGGAAAAACTTAAGTTTGGCTTGAGAACTCCATCAGAATGGTTATGAGGAGAAATCTCCCGCATATAGTAGGCACTCAATAAGTGTTTGTCCAATTGCCCTGGAAGGCCTGGACACGCACCCTGGAGTAACAGAGGATGTCGTGTGCGTGTTTAACTACTAAAGCTTTCATTAACTGTGGCAGTGTTAAATACAGCCGGCACTGATGAGGGGGAGTGGTGACCTGAATACACCAAAACAGAGGGAAATCCCAGATCAACTCTATTTAGCCTTGAAATACAGTCCATGATTTTTTTTTCCTGTTACAAATGTACCTTTCCAATTCTGCTTGGCATAGGCGAATATTGCAATGAGCTCATCCTCCACGAGCCCACGGAGAGAACCCACTGCACAAGGCAGTCGACCAGCTAGATTTAAAAGTCACCAAGGAAATTTGAACATGGACATACTGGAAGATACGAAGGGAGGAGTATTCATTGTATTAAATGTGATATTGGTATTATTTTCACTATGTATGGAATGTGTTCCTTTTCTCTTTTAAAGATACATACTGGAATTAACAAATAAGAGTTACCATGGACCACCGGAAAAAGGGATAATAAAGACTTGACTACATTATAGCAATAACTACCATTTACCGAAAGTTGTTTTGTGCAAACCGCTTTAGATACATTAGCTTGAATCCTTACAACAAGCCTCTGTGAGGCGGGTATCATTATCTCCATTTTACAGGTGAATAAACTGAGGCTCAGGGGCAGCAGTGACTATTGAATGTTTCTGTCCCGATTCTGTTTCAGGAAACCCCTCTCCCTAATTGGACACTGTCATAATGAAACTAACAGTCAAAGCACCCTGCCCTCCTGCCCAGAAGGTGGTGTGGGACCTAGGCCTCTCCTGTGATCCACAATCTACATGAGTAATATTTAGAGCAGCGATGGTGGAGTCTTGGAAGAGCTCATCCACCAGCCCTTTCTGGAGTCAGGCGCTTGAGCTTCCCCTGCTCACGGCAGCCACCGTTGGTTTCTGTTGCATGCAACCAAAGAATGCTGACCAGCAGAGAAATGTTACCTGACTCCTTCTAGGCAGCCCAGCTAGTAAGCAGCAGAGTGAGGATGCGAACGCAGGGCTGTCTGATGTCAAAGCCCCAGGCTGCACCTCACTCAACACGCATGAGGGGTCAAGTTCATGCAACTTCCAAGTACTGACTTTCACTTTCCCTGCCTTCTGCTTACATATAAAATTCTTACACACTTAATTTCGTGTCTCTGTACCCACAGGTGTGTAACGATGCATCATTGCATTCATGGAACTACACCTCCACTTTGGGTAATTCAGGGATTGCTTTAAGCCATATCCCCTCAGACTAACAAGCTAAGGAGGATGAATTTACCGCTACTTACACCATCTCTTTGTCAGTAGAGCAAGACTGATGGGGAGGCATGAACAGGCATCTGGTCCAGCCTCCTGCCTAAAGAAATGCTGCCCTAAAATCAATAAAGTGCAGCCATGTGACTGGAGTCACTTTTTTATCCCCATTATTACAAGTCTACTAACTAATGTCAGCCTCAGAGAGACAGAGGACCATGTGCTATCCTAATACAGACTGTGTTATGTCCTAAAAAGGACAGATTACAGGAGGAGCCTCAAAAGCCTTTGAAGGGGGTGGGAAGACCACAGGCTCTGCATCCAGAAAGACACATCCCGTGCCACTCCCGTGTGACTTTCGATGATTACTTACCTTCACTGAGCCTCAGCTGCCTCGTCTGCAAAATGGGGATATAATAATAATAATAGTGCCAACCTCTCAGGATTCTTGAGAGGATTGTGTCAGATGACAGTCAAACAGCCTGACACACTGTAGGAGCCAACAATGCTAGTGCTTCCCTTCCTAAATAATTGAGGACAGTTGATCGCTTATGCCTATTTTTAAAGATCTCCAAGGAAGGAGAAACCATAGCATCCCTTGGTAGCTACTGCCTGTGTTTAACAACCCACTTAGATGATGTGTGAATATAGCACAGAGGCCCACATCCAAGGAGGCTGACGCAGGCTGGGAGCATGCCAAGGAGCTTGCTGGACCGCTCCCCATCCTATACCTTCCCCCGCCATTGCCTCCTAAATATATATATCAGCTTAACCAGCCTTCCCGGGCCAACCTCCTCTTGGAAATCCTCTCTGATAATCCCCTGGCTTGGAATGCTTTCGATCTTCTGCGGCTATAACACCTGTTGGCTGTAACATTCTTCAGGCATTTACCCAAAACAGGCTGATACTGTAACTTACTTAATTACGTAATTACTAATTATGAAATTAATTAGTTAACTCAATAAATGGACACCGAATGCTTTCCACATTGCCATTGCAGTGTCCTGGGTACTGAGCACATGGCAGTGAACAAAACAGACCAGATCCCCACCCTTACAAAGTCCAGCAAGGGAGAGGGGACAGAAAGTAAATATGTAGTATGTCAGTTGATCAAAAGTGCGACGGAGGAAACTAGAGCAGGTTTAGCGGGTGGGGCGCGGCCATTCTATATGGGGACTACTTGTGAGAGCTTGGCTCCTCCGGGAAACTGCAAGCTCCCGCAGAGGAAGAGGAGGCAATGGAGAATAGTGGTTAGAGATGAAAGCTCTGGAGTCTGGATGACCTGGTTTAAATCCCTGCCCCACCACACCCTAGCTGTGTGACAAGTTCCTAACTTCCCTGAGCGTCAGTCTCTTCTGGAAAATGGAGAAAGAACGGTATCTCATAGGCGTATAGTAAAGTGAAATCATGAATGTACAGTGTTCAGCTGCAAAGGTGGATTTACCCTGAAGCTCAGGAAGCCTCGGGGACATCACACCCAGTTCCCAACACACATACACACCTGCATGAGTCGCTCCAAGGCCCTCGGAGGGGCCCTGGCAACGATTTGACATATCTTGCAAAATATGTGAACAATAATCAGTGAAGACTACTATGTCTCTTTCCACCTTGACTTCCCTTCTGTCATACTCCTCGTGTCAAATGGCACTGGAGGGGACACAGGCCTTTCTTTTCGTAATTCTATAATCTTCTTAAAGAGGACCCTGTCCAATTGTATAAGCCTCAGGCCTCACAGAACTTGAATCTATTCCTTCCTGGCATGTGACGGCAGCTACTGTGGCCATGACTGGGTATCTTTCTCTCTCTGGCAGCATCCAGCCGAGTGACCCACACAGAGCAGGTGCTCGGTAGCGACATTATGAAGAAAGGGATGATGGAGATCTATAGCTTCAGAGAGCAAGGGGTCCTTAAAATGCCAACTGCCTCCTTTTCCTTCCCCACTAAAAAATATTTTGGAGGATTGTAAGGACAACTGAGAGATTTCTAGGAGGTACCCTCTTTAGCGGAAAGAGAGCAGAGTGAGCACTTGCCTGGAAGGCCCACTTCCCATCCTCCTGGGGAGCAGTGGTCGCAGCTAACCATCTGAGGATCTCTCTGGAGTGCTGAGGCTGTGGGCCGGTGCTGGGGTAACCCCACCGCAACCCCAGCACCTGGAGGAGGGGGTTTTGTGGAGCAGGACCACACACCTCCCATGGGATCCCCACTTCCAGAGGCTCGTACTCAGGCCTCAGGACACTCTGGGGCCTTCCTGGGTCGTTGCCAGGAGCCAGCCCCAGGGTCAGAGAGTTCTCATGTTTAAGCTGAAAAGCTCTTGAAATCTATACCCAGCATGGCGATGAGCTGTTCTCCCCTCGCAATGACTGGAAGCAGTTCATGACCACCTTCCAAAGGAATACCTTCTCCCTATTTGAAAGAAGTTATAAAATCACATCTCAGCCTTCTATTTCCCAGCCAAATGGTGCCAATTACTAATACCGAAGGGAAAGAACGTGACTCATGGATGTTCCCAGTTCTGACGGCTGACTGCCATCCATCGCCTTGTCCCCAGAGTTCACTCTGCTTTCTCCTTTCTGGCCGTTCTCCATAGTCGCCGCCGGAGAGTCACGTTCTCTGCTTGCTCTCCTCCAGGAGAGTTCTAGAAGGACTTCTCAAGGCCCACCGGCCCACTGGCAAGGTCACACCAAGTCCCTTTGCCCACATCCCAGCCGGATGCAGAGGAGGACTTGATTTTAATGTCCTCGTGTGTGTGTGTGTGTCTGTGCACATGAGTGTGCGTAGACACATTTCTCTCTAGCATCCATTAAACAGAGAATCTTTCTGACCTGGGTTCCACCCTCCCTGGGCTGATACTCAGTGGATTTTCCGGCTCTCCCCTCATCATTCAGAGTACACATCAGCAACAGGCAGATCAGCCTGGGACATCGCGCTGAAGGAACATTCTACTCGGAAAGAACTGACCCCTGAGCGTTTGCCTCCCAAAAGGGAGAGGACTCACCCTCCACTCTGCCTTCCTGCTGCCCTCCAGCGTCAGAGGAGGCCCCGGGACTCACAGGAGCAATTGCTCTTTTCTCAAGGGAGACAAGGACAATAACTTTGATTGACTTTTACATCATGGTCATAATATATTGAACATATGGCCCCAAAACGTTAGGACACATATTACTCTAAAAGTGTGACTGTGTCCTGGTGAGGCGCTGCCTCCCAACAGTAGTTTTTCCCTAACCTTCTGGAACCCTCCCAATGTTTGGGCCTGTTATTGTTGCTTTTTAAATTGAGGCAGTCTGTTAAATGTGTAATTAAATGTGATTGGAATGTGTAGCTTTGTATAAACTAAAAAAGAAAAAGTCCTTTGTCTGACCATGTGACTTGATTTGGGATTCAGAAAACAGGAGCCCAGTAGCAAGAGGACACCAGATCTTCAAGTCAGGAAGCTTCGGATGATGATGAGATGACAATGACTACGGATTCAAGAACCCGAGGCCGGCCGGCCGAGGCTGGCAGGGAGGATGTGATAACACTCTGTCCTACCTTACAGGTGAAAGCATTTACCGCTTATCATCATCGTGAGCAATAATAACTGGGTCAGGGGGAGCTTGCCAAATGTAAATCCAACCACTTAGCACCTTTCATCCAAGGCCTCCCACTGATCTTAGGACAAAGGCCGGAGCCTGGCGATGATCCTCCCCGCCCTGCTCAGCCTGGCTCCTGCCCGTACCAGCTCCCTCTCGTTCTCTGTGCTCCCTCGCTGGTCTTCTCTCCACTTGTCAAGTTCAAAACAAGGTTTCCGGCCTCAGGACCTCCGCGTGCTAGCTTTGGTCTGGAATACTTGTCCCCCTCTACATCACCTGGTTAACTCCCTCTTTTTTCAAGCTATCAGTGTAATCACACTTCCATGGGGACGCTTTCTTGCCTTTCCTGGCTGGGTGAATCCTTCCTTTATATGTTCTCATGGAATCATGAAACGCCACCCATTGTCCATTCCTTCACACTTACTGAGCGCCTACTGCGCGTTAGACGGGATTCTAGGCCCTGGGAATACAACCGTGAACAAAAGAAAGCCCTGCCTGCAGGGAACTTCCATTCAGACAGAAGAGACGACAAGCAAATAGACACGCACATCTAATAGGGTGCCAGGCAGGGGTGAGTGCTGTGGGGAAAAATAAAGCTGGGTAAGGATTAGGGTGGTGGCTGGGATGCGGATAGCAGAGAAAGCCTTTCTGAGCAGGTGACATTTAAATGGAAACCTCGATGAAATGAGGGAGTAAATCATGCAAAGATGTGTAGAAAAACGATTTCAGACAAAAGGAACAGCTAGTGCAAAGGCCCTGGGGCAGGGATAAACTTGGTGAGTCCAAAGAACAGCAGAAGGCCAGTGTGGCTGGAGGCTAATGAGCAAATTGGGAAAGTACTAAATGAGGCTGCAGGACATGTAGACAACTCTTTTGATGAATTTCGCCACAACAAAGAGCAGAGAAATAGGGCAGGAGCCAGGGGAGCACATGTGCTCTATGGAGGGTGCTTCTGTTTTGTTTTGGGTGATTTTTGTTGTTGTTGTTTTTTGTTATTTGTTTGTTTAAAACAGACTCTTGCTCTGTTGCCTAGGCTGGAGGGCAGTGGTGTCATCGTAGCTCACTGAGCCTTAGATTCCTGGGCTCAAGTGATCCTCCAGCCTCAGCCTCCCAAGTAGTTAGGACTGCAAGCACGCACCACCACACCCAGCTAATTTTTTAATTTTTTGTAGAGATGGGGTCTTGCTATGTTGCCCAAGCTGGTCTTGAACTCCTGGCCTCAAGCGATCCCCCCGCCTCAGCCTCCCAAAAGTGCTGAGATTATAGGCATGAGCCATCGCACCTGGCCTGTTTTTTTTGTTTGTTTTGTTTTAAGATAGGAAATATTACAGCATATCTATATGCTGAAAGGAAAGCCCCAGTAGAGAGGGAGACATCAGTGATTCATGAGAGAGAGAGAACGGCATCAAAGTCCTTGGGTAGGTGAGGGAGAATGGGATTCAGGGACACAGGGGAGGGGCACTATACAGGCTTAGGGACGGTTTGTACTTTGCAACAGGAGGGAGGGCAGAGCATTCGCGTATAGACACTGGAGGTTGGTAAGTTTAGTGGTGGGTAATGAACCTTCTGGTGGCCTCTCTTTTCTCAGTGATAGGAAGATGAGAGCATCGGCTGAAAAGCAAGTAGGAGGCTATCGGAGTTGGAGAAAAAATGCGAAGGTACAAAACAGCTGTCTCGGAGAGTGGCAGAGTGCCTGGGGAGCTGTAGTGTGACCGCCGGGCAGTGCTGAAGCAGTCCGCTTATTTGGGGACTCCAGTGTAATGTGAGGCCTGCCTGCACAGTTGTGGGGTGTTTCTGCAAGCCGTGTTCCTGTGCCCAGATGCAGGTGTAGAGTAGGTGCTCCATGGGGTTGGGGAGCAGAGCAAGGGTATTACGGGGCAAATACAATTCTGGGCCACGGAGTCCAGGTTGGGTGAGGAGGAGACTGAGGGCCAGGGTCAGGAGATGTGAAGAGCAGTGAAAAAGTGGCAGAGGGTCAGAGGATTGAAGATCCCCATAGGGCCAGGAATTACTGGAAGAGGAGTCCTGGGACAACTGAGCTAGAAAGATGCAGCCACGGTCTGACTAGGATGATTGAAATGGAAACTTCAGAGGCGCTGTAGTTATGATGAGGTCTGTGTGTGACTCTGCGGCTGAGGTGGAGGGAGGAAGGGGGATCATGGCATTGAGGCATTAAAACACGGGAGGCCGGGTGACAGATGGTCATCTCCACGGATCTTACAGACACCGTGGACCGTGGCAGGCGTGGAGAAAGTCAGTGAGCCCGCCGGCCAGACTGTCGTTAAGCACGTGAGCAGGAGGTAGGTAGAAAACACGATAAACAGTTTGACGACACATTCTCTCATTTTTTTATGTTTATAGGATTATTTGGTTAATGTCGATTTTACCCACTACACTCTACACCACTGGGGGCCATGGCTGTTTGTGTCCACCACATTATTCCCAGCAGCTAGCTCAATGCCCAGCACATGATAGATACGTACTAAAAACTTCTTGAATAAATGAACAAATTTCCAATAAATACTCTTCTCTGGAATTGGAGAAAGACAGAAGGTGGGAGAAAGAGATCTAATAGTTGGTCCTTTTCGCATTAAAGTCTTCAGTACAGTCCTAATTTTCAGAAATTTCAGTCCATGGTCATTCAGCTAACATTCATGAAATACCTCTTAAGTGCCAGACACTGTGCTATGTGCTTCAAAGAGGAATAAGACATGAGTGCAGCTCTTGGAAATCTCAAAGTGCATGAATAAATGACTTTGATATAATGTGAATAGAGCAATGATAGAGGCATGAGCAAAATGCTCCCAGAGCACAGAATCTGACTCCTGGGGGAGAGAGGAAGACTGTGGATACAGACAGTCTGTGGAGAGTGAGGAGGGTCAGCTACCAAGACAAGTAGAAGTGAGGCAAAATACCAGCCTATACAAAAGCACCAAGGATGGGAAAAGCTTAGCAAATTGAGAAGTCTGATGAGACTGTAAGGATAGCTAAAAATGCCATCTGGTCCTTTTGTTTATGATCAAGTAGCTTGTGACAAGGATGTCAAGATAATTCAGTGGGAAAAGAATAGTCTTTTTAACAAATGGTGCTTGGACAACTGGATGAAGTTGGACCCCTACCTCACACCATATACAAAAAGTAACTCAAAATGGATTAAACACCTAAATGTAAGAACTAAAACTACAAAACTCCTAGAAGAAAACATAGGGGTAAATCTTCATGACCTTGGATTAGGCAATGGTTTATTAGATGACACCAAAAGCACAAACTAAATGAAAAACTAGACAAATTGGACTTTATCAAATTTAAAACTTTTGTGCTTCAAAGAAGAACATCAAAAAAGTGAGATGACAACCCACAGGATAAAAGAAAATATTTGCAAGTCATATGTCTGATAAGGGACTAGTGTCCAGAATATATAAACAACATTAACAGCTCAATACCAGAAAGACAAATAAACTACTTTTTTTATTTTTTATTTATTTATTTTTTTTGAGACAGAGTCTCACTCTTGCCTGGGCTAGAGTGCCGTGGCGTCAGCCTAGCTCACAGCAACCTCAAACTCCTGGGCTCAAGTGGCCCTCCTGCCTCAGCCTCCCAGGTCGCTGAGACTACAGACACACGCCACCATGCCCAGCTAACTTATTCTATTTTTAATTGTTTGGCTAATTTCTTTCTATTTATAGTAGAGACGGGGTCTCCCTCTTGCTCAGGCTGGTCTCCAACTCCTGAGCTCAAATGATCCACCCGCCTTGGCCTCCATGAGTGCTAGGATTACAGGCGTGAGCCACCGTGCCTGGCCTAAACTATTTTTTAAATAGGCAAAAGAGTTAAAATAGATATTTCTTCAAAGAAGATATACTAATGGCCAAGAAGCACATGAAAAGATGCCCTACATCATTAGTCATTCAGGAAATGCAAATCAAAACCACAATGAGATGTCACTTTACACCCACTGGGATGGCTAGAATACAAAAGACAGATATTAGTGAGTGTTGGTGAGGATGTGGAGAAATTGTAATCCTCATGCATTGCTGGTGGGAATGTAAAATGGTGTAGCTGCTTGGAAAACAGCCCCTCAAAAAGCTAAACCTAGAGTTACCATATGACACAGCAATTCCACTCCTAAGTATACACCCAAGGGAATTGAAAACATATATCCACACAAACACTTGTACACAATGTTCAAGCACCATGACTCACAACAGCCGAAAAGCAGAAACAACCCAAATGTCCATCAATTGATAAATGAATAAATAAAATGTGGTATATCAATATAATGGAATGTTATTCTTTAATAAGCAGGAATGAGCATTGATACATGCTACCACATGAATGAACCTCAAAAACATTATGCTAAATGAAAGAAGCCAGACACAAAAGGCCACATATGGTATGAATCCATTTGTTTGAAATATCCAGAAAAGGCAAATCCGTAGAAACTGAAAGTAAATTAGTGATTGTCAGAGGCTGGAAAAGGGGAAGTGACTGCTAATTAGTTCCAAGTTTCTTTTTGGGGTGACAAAAACGGTCTGGAATTAGATAGTGGTGATGGTTGTACAACTTTATGAATATCCTAAACACCACTGAGTTGTACACTTAAAAAGAGTGAATTTTATGGACTGGGAATTACATATGATTTTTTTTTTAATGTCATCTGGGGTCACGGTGGCATGCAGGCCATGCGAAGGGATGTGAATAAGATCCCGCAGGCAATAAGGGGTTTCTTAGCAGTGTGTGTGTGTGTCTGTGTGTGCATGCATGCCTACACGCACATGCATGCCTGCACGCACACGCATGCACTTCTTCCACTTTAGTTGGAAAATCAGGAAGGTGAAATCAACAAAAAATCCCCCACGATGCCATCACCTAGAGGCAAGCACTATGGATAGTTTCTTTCATTTCCTTATACTCTTGTTTGTGTTTGTACTGAGATTATGTTTTATGTACAACTTGGTAGGGTGCTTTTTTTCACTGTTACCATAAACTTATTCTAAGCATCATTTAAAAATAAATTTCTTATCTAATTATAATGGTAATTTATGATAGAAAATGTAGAAAATACAGAAAATTACAAAGAAGAAAATTAAAATCATCCATAATCCCACCAGCCAGAAGTAATCACTACTGACATTTTAGCATATTTTATTTTGTCTTTTTCCTATGAGCAAACATCATTTTTAATGGCTGTGTAATAGGCCATCCAGTATCATAGATGACTTCTATTTTAATATAGTTAGATTATTTCCAACTTTTCTGTATATAAATAATGGTATAATAAATAAGCTTTTAAGAAACATGAAGCTTTTTCATAGATGGGGTTATTTCCTTAGCTTCTCAGAAATGAAATTATTGCATCAAAGGCTGAATATATTTAAGCTCTTATTATGTATTTTTTAAATTATATTCTAAAAGAGGTTCAAAAAATTACATTTCTGTTAGCAATAAATGAGATTGTGTATTTCACAATATCCTCATCAGCACTGAAGATTATACTTTTAAAAATTCTCCTTGTTTTGGCCAGGTTTGGTGGCTCACGCCTGTAATCCTAGCATTCTGGAAGGCCAAGGCAGGAGGACTGCTCGAAGTCAGGAGTTCAAGACCAGCCTAAGCAAGAGTGAGACCCCATCTCTACTAAAAATAGAAAGGAATTAGCTGGGCAACTAAAAATACATAGAAAAAAATTAGCCAGGCATGGTGGCACATGCCTGTAGTCCCAGCTACTCGGGAGGCTGAGGCAGGAGAATCGCTTGAGCCCGGGAGTTTGAGGTTGCTGTGAGCTAGGCTGATGCCACACAGCACTCTAGCCCAGGCAACAGAGCGAGACTCTGTCCAAAAAAAAATATTTTCTTTGTTTTATTTTCATCCTGATAGAGGTTTCATAAGCAAGGGAGGGGCAGGATTGAGTTTGTTTTTTAGTTGATAGGTTGTGCTGCAGAGAGTGTGGAGACAAATTAGGAGACTGTTGTACTAGTCCGCGAAAGAGGTGGCGTCGCCAAGCGGTGACAGTGAAGGTGTGTTTAAACCATTTAAGATTCAAAAGACATTTCTGAGAAAGTTTGGGTTGTATTTGTGACTGATCCAAAACCGGCAGAGAGGAAGTAAGAGGTGTCAAGGTCAACTCCAAAGTGTCTAGATTTAAGATGTAGAATGAAGAGGTGACAGCATTAGCGAAGACAGGGAAAACAGAAGGAGAGCAGCAGTAGAAAGAAAGTAAAGCTTTGCTTGCAACATGTTGCTTTAGGTGCCTTCCAGAGCTCCAGGTGAAAATGTCAAAATAGCCACCAACAACACGAGTCTGAAGCTTGGAGGAGAGGATGCCAGTGTGGATAACAGTTTAGGAATTGTCTCTGGAAAGGATAATGAACGAGAGCGTTTGGGAATGAGGAATAAACTCTGGGGCAAACCAGCATTTGCAAGGCGGGGAGAGGAATGAGCGGAGCGGAGAGAGTCGCTTAGGAAGCAGGAAGGGAACCAACAGATACTGGTGCCCAAACGCCAGGGGGATAAGGAAACTCTTCCACCACTTCAGGAGTTGCGGAGGGCGGAGACTGAGAAGGGGCCCATGGCGAGGAGGCCCAGGGAAAGGCTGAGAAGGAAATCCGAGGGTTTGAGGTCATCTTGCAGGTGGTTTGGGGTGTCGGGAAGGTATGGGAAAGGGCACTAGCCTCAGAGGGGAATCACTCTCCTTAGGTTTTTCTCTAGCCTTTCATAGAGGCAAGAGCTAGTCGGCGATTCTATTCTTTGCTGCTCACCTGAGTTGCACAGGTGCTGCAACAGGAAGCTGAGGAAGAGGCTAGGGGTGCAGGCTGACACCCCTGGGGGCTGGAGACCCCTGTCCCTTAAGCCTGGCTCTGCTGAAATCTCAGATACCCGATTTAGGCTCGGCCTCTGATCTCTTTACCTGCAAGAGGAAGGGGTTGGTGAGGAAATCATCACCTGAAGCTGACCGTGATTTGGGGTCCGTCTGCACCCAAGGTGTCACATGACTACGGTGGAATGAGAAAAATGAAGCCAAGATAATGCATTTTTCTTGAATGAAGTTCAGTGTATGCAATTTAAAAGTCTGTCTTTCATTTTGCGATTATGTCTTTCCTATTTTGTTGATGGTATGCGGCCCTTTCTTTTGTGAAATGCTGGTAGATGGCAGCTGAGGTTTGGTCCACGTTTCTTTTCCATGTCCTTTATGTAGCAAGTACAAAGTTGGTAACTCTGTTGGCCCACCTATCACTCTCGGAGTGTTACTCATTTATGAAATTCAAAAATATAGGAATGAGTAGCTTAGACATTTTGTAGGACTCTCACCTCTTTTTTTTTGTTTTGTTTTTGAGACAGAGTCTCGCTCTGTTGCCCAAGCTAGAGTGCCGTGGCGTCAGCCTAGCTCACAGCAACCTCAAACTCCTGGGCTCAAGTGATCCTCCTGCCTCAGCCTCCCGAGTAGCTGGGACTACAGGCATGAGCCACCATGCCCGGCTAATATTTTCTATATATTTTTAG
Source organism: Lepilemur ruficaudatus (assembly GCA_963574885.1). NCBI lineage: Eukaryota > Metazoa > Chordata > Mammalia > Primates > Lepilemuridae > Lepilemur > Lepilemur ruficaudatus. The sequence goes on along the minus strand of CAUYRT010036931.1, from coordinate 103 downwards.
TTGGCCAATTAATTTCTTTCTATTTTTAGTAGAAATGGGGGTCTCGCTCTTGCTCAGGCTGGTCTCGAACTCCTGACCTTGAGCAATTCGCCCACCTCGGCCT